>CAUYLG010035647.1:0-120254 GCA_963573385.1 Cacajao melanocephalus
TTATGTGGATTCACACACACACACACACACACAGTGGTTGGATTCTAGAGCCAGATAGAAGCTAAAATGGTGAATTTATGTTATGTGGATTCACACACACACACACACACATACACACACACACAGTGGTTGGATTCTAGAGCCAGGTAGTTTGAGTTTGAATACTGGTTCTGTCACCTACTGGCTGTGTGACTTTGGGCAAGTTTCCCAACCTGTCTGTGTCTCTGTTTCTTCATCTGTAAATGGGATAATAATAGCACTTACTTTCTGAGGCTGCTGTAAGGATTGAATGAGCTCATACATGTAATACTCCTAGAGCTGTGGCATGTATAAATGTAATCCAAGTATGAGCTCTCGTTAGCATTATCGTTGCAGATGACATTCCCACAGACAGATGAGGCTGTAGTTAACTTTTGTTGCTTGTCTACAATGATATGCATTATTTAATAGATGAAGTACAGATTGACAACTGAAGTTATCTTAGTTGTATGGTATTGAGTCAGATTGTGCCTGTTTGTGAGAGAGAATAGTTTGTTTTCCTAGGCAGGGTGTTAATATGAATTATTTCTTTTGCATTCCTGAATCACAGAACCTCAAACACTAAAAAAGGGCTCACAGTTTATCTCAGCCTGAGTAGAGAAGCAGCTGATTTGCCCAAGGTTACACAACTAGCTGTGGCCTCATCTTCTAATTGCTAGAGCAGTGCTCTGTCTGCGCATCACCATAGCTACAATAACTCAGTGCATGGGAATGTATTTTGTTTTTACGTCTGTAGTCTTCAAAGTGAAATATACACACATGCACACACACACACAAGAATCAAGGTGCAGACAGTATTTCAATTTTGTAAGGAGTCATAGGCATTTAATTGGAATGTACCATGTTTTCTGTTTTGAAGGGAGGTGGTTAAGGCTACATTAATGTAACAGGGTTCCTAGTTAAAAGTAAGAGAAACGAGCTCAGGCTAACTTGAACAGTCAAGGAATTTACTGGAAGGATATCAGGTAGCTTGAGAATTGAAATGAGGCTGGTGAACCACGCTCAGAAAATAACCAGAACAAGAGGTCAGTGAGCGGCTACCAAAGCCAAGGTCATCCCTCAGAATTGGTCTGGTAAGGATGCTGCCAGGCACAGCTGCCCCTGACATGCAATGCTAAAACCACAGACCTTGCACAACACGGTAGCCGGTGGACTCTCACCCTTGGTGGCGCAGCTGTTCTGTATACTCTCACCTGCTCTCATCTGTGTCTTTGCATCACTCGTCATGATTCCAAGTCCCAGAAGGAGTATCTCGTTACTGGGCTGGGTTAGATGTCTGCGACCCAGTGTGGTTGGCAGGCGGGGGTGTGGGTCAAAGCACAGAGAGAAGGTTCCTACCTATAACCAAGGTTTACAAAGGAGGACTCCTCCCATTTGGATTCTCCCCCCATAGGAAGGTATGAGAATGCTGAGTAAATGAAAAAAAATAATAAATGAACAAAAACAACAAAAAAATCCATGTCAATCAGGAAAATCTAGAAATGATGCCTAGCCCAGCAGCTTGCCTTTTGCCTTCTCTGGAGTCAGCATCCTCTACTCTGCCTGCTCTCCCCCAACTCCCTTCCATGCCCATCACCCCCATGTAGGAGGAAACAGATGTTCCAAGCAGGACTACAAGGTCAAACGATTCTTTTACAGCTCTGTTTACTTCAGTCACTGCCAGATTCACCCCTGTAACCCTCAAGCATCTTCTTACTCAATCAGAATAAAATCCCACCACTTGACTGTTTTTTTTATTGTGATAAATTTACATAACACAAAATTCACCAGTTTGGATATTTTAGAGTAAATAATGCAGTGGCATTTAGTATACTTAAAAGGTTGTGGGACCATCACCACTATTTTATTCCAGAACATTCTTACTATCCACAAATGACAACCCATACCTATTAAGCAGTCACCCTCTATTCCTGCCACCCCTTAGACCCTGGAAACTGTGAATCTGCATTGTCTCTCTACGGGTTTGCTGATTCTGGGAATTCCACAGAAATGAAGTGACGTAATATGTAGCTGCCTTCCTAGAATTCCTACTCCTCCCCCTGCTACAGGGCCTCCATGGCCCCACCTCAGCATGGGATGAGGAACCAGCACCAGTTACTCAGCCCTTCCCTGATGAGGCCTCAGAAGAGAGAGGGAACCGCAGAAGACCGAGGAATCTGAAAAACCACTGGAAAGACACTAAGAATCTCCTGGGAGCTATCCACTAGAGAGGGAGGACACCAAGGAAGAGCAGCGCTTGGAATCAAGGTATGGTGTGGTTTTCTGAGGGACAGGGTTGCCCAGTGGGGACTCTGCAGCAAATCAGTATATTTAAGCCCAGATTATAGGACCAGAGGCTTTCCCCTCTCTCTACCCTCCACCCCAACCCACCCTCCTGGCAACTTAACCAGAAAGAACATAAGTTAGGGCTATGCTAACAGCTAAGCTTGCTATCTTAATTAGGGCAATGTTAAAATAATGTAACCAGGAGGCCATAAGTAGAATAGCTTAAATTAGATAGGGATGCATTTCTCTCATACATAACAATTCCAAAATAAGTGTTTCAGAGTGGTGGGCAGCTCTGCTCCGCATTGTCATCCAGGGACAAAGAGTGACAGCAGCACTATCATCTTCAACACAGGTCTTCTAAGGTGTCTGCAGTGAGGGTTCAGTAGGCCAACTGGGATATGACCCCATGCAAGGCTTGAGCTCACCTGTAAGATTAGTATATGCTTTAAACCAGCAGTCAGTATCTGGTCCTGTCCGCTTCATAGCACCAACTGTGGGCTAGGAGACATGATGAGGCATTAGGAGTGGCCCTTGTAACCATCACAGTTAATACTCCACTTAATAGAACTTTTGCTTTCCATCTCCACGATCTTGAGGCTGAATATTCCTAAGGGAGGAATGTTCCCACCAAGGAATTGGAAGTGAGCCTATCCTTGGCCATTTTGGAACTCACACCATTGAACCAACAGGAAGAGGAGGGATCATCATATTGAGTATCAAGAAGAAAGTGGGTTGCTGCCACACAATAGGGCTGGGAAGACTATATTTTCAACTCAGGGAATACCTGGGGCCACTTACCAGGACTTCTGTGTCCAATAATGAATGTCAGTGGGAAACTGACCACTCAGTGAAGACAGGACTAGTAAGGGCTCAGCTATTTGGGGATGAAGGTTTGGCTCTCAGACCTTCGCAAGATAAGGTGATAAGGGTTTGGTAGAGGATAAAGTGATTGCGGAATAAAAGGAAGCAATGATTATTTGCTCTGGCCTCCTGAAAGACTACAGAAGGGGAGACCATAGCAGCCATACTTATTTTACACTGATTATCTCATCCTCCCCCCATCTTCTCCATACTATTTTACGTGAAGAGCACTGATGGTAGTCAACCTCAAAATTTAGGGTCCACGTGAGAGTACACTTGAAATGATGTCACCAGTAATAATACAGTGGCTGATGACACTTGTGTCTCCTTGTGTTTGGGATGGGATTTTCATCATTTAAATGAAGAGAAAAAAGTGGGACCTGGGTGTTAAATGGGGTGTTCTGGATTATTTTTTATTTATGCTGCCATATCCATTATCTACAGCTGACTTAGTTCTTTCCCCAGGAGGCTGATCCCTATAGAGCGCATCATCCAGACTCCCTTGCTAGTGGGTATTCTGAGTTAGTGGGTGATAGGCACTTGCAGGGCGTTAGAGAATGGGAGGCAAGAGAGGTCAAGGCCGTTCTTCCTACATCCTAGCCTTGAAGTCTTCCGTCTGGTAGAAGCCAGATCTTTGACTGTAGCTCCTGAGGGAGCCCCTCTTTCATGGTTCCCACTCTCCTGTTCCCTCTGCTTGTCTCTTTCTTATTGGGGTGGTAATGGTTCTCTGCTGTTGTTGGTATCTGGATGCTTCACCAGCTCTGCTCACACTCTCTAAGTCTTCCCTTCATTGAGATCTCTTTGCTGAGCTAAATGGAGTGAGCTCTGTTTCTTGCTAGATCTGACTATGTAGTGTCCTTTTCCTCCCCGAACTCCTGAGCTCCTTAAGAACAGGACTATTGTCCCAGCCATCTCTGTATGCAAAGGTTACTGGTCACAAAATGTGAAATGATTCAATCAAAACAGTGCTGAAGATCTTTTGCCATGAATCTTGCAAAGCCAGAGAAAAGAACAAAGTGAACTTGGAGCATGCTAGTTAATTTCTTAAATTCTAACTATTTCTAGAAAAACAACCAGCATTCTTTCCATATCACCTCTTCCCTGAGGTCCCAGTAACTTTAGGTATGGCCCTAGTGTTCCAACACAATATCTGTCAGGGACCTAGATAATGCTTTTTACATTAGGAAGTTGATTACGGTTGCATTTCCAAATGCATTATTTTTAAAACGCTACATATCCAGGAAGCCAGGTATGTGAAAACTTTCACACATAATTGCAAGTGCAGTGTATCAAACAATTTGTCCAAACCTTCAGGCTTCTAAGGTGGTGCTTAATGCCTTTTATTAAGTGACTCTGCTCCACTAAATAACCATCCCTGGACTTCTTCCTTTAGGCCCTGTTGCTACAGATAAACTAATCTGTGCTCTGGAGTTGCCTGGCTAATATATCACCACTTCCAACTGATTGAAGGTGGTCAGGGCTGGGAATGCAGACATGAGGGCATGCTGCCAAGCTAAATATATAATCCAGGAGGCAGATCTGGGGAGGGAAAGAAGGCAGAGGAGAGTGTTCTGGGAAGACCCACGTCAAAGAGTTTGGGTAGAAGAGGTCAGAACCTGAACAAGGGGTCCAAGGCCACAGGGCATCAGTAAGAATGTGGTCTGCCACTGAATCCAAAGTCATCTAAAGCAGGGCCACTTTATAAGCTTCCTTTCCAGATTACTATCCCCCACCCCCATCTATTTTCAGAGTGTAGGATTAAGTGGCTGAAGTATGGGGGATAGCAGGGGAGGTGGAGATCAGGGTAACTCCTAGTACAGCCCAAAGATGAAGGATTTCTGCTTGCATTTCCAGTCTTAGCTTTCTTTTGTTGGGTTAAACTGGACAGTCCTACTTTCCTTAGTGCTTACTGGTTAAGGGTAATACATTTAAATTTTCATGAGTGTGTTTACCCTTCAGAGAGACTTATAGGATATGAGAAGTGGCAGAATTCTTTTCTTTTTTTTTTAACATTTTTATTAGACTTTTATTTAGCCTAATTATTAGAATATAAGGGAGATCATAGATTTGATGTATGAAACTATTTTTAAATTCACACTTAAATACATTATGATTAAAATGAATTCTCTTGAACCACCCATTTTGCTGTCTTTTGCTGAGTAGATAATCTGTGCCCATCGTTGTGAAAAAGTTTTCATTTTAAGAAAAAAATTTAGTTAACAAAAAATTTACTAAGTTTCACTTAGTAAAATACACCTAAAAGGAAATCACAGTACAAAGAAAGTTTCAAGTCAAGGCCTCATCAATTCCTTCAGTATTAGTGTTGTGTTTCAATTTTCAAAACTAACTTTTAAAAAGCTTCAACTTAACCTAAAGGATCTTAAATGAAAATATAAATTAGAATGAACAAACATGAGAACCATTTCTTTGAATCAGGGAGCTGGCATCTTTGAGTTTTCCAAAAAAGCATGTCTCCCCTGTGTGTTCACTGTGATGTGGTATAAAAGATCCACGTATAATATACTTAAACTTGGATAACTTCACTCTGAAGTATACTAACAAAATGTTAATTGAGAAAAGCTGAACATAGTTTTAGTTTACTCAATATCACATGCTAGAAGAAAATTTTGCATGAGAAAACACTAAAGAGGTTTTTTTTTTTTGAGACAGGGTCTTGCTGTGTTACCCCAGGCTGGAGTGCAGCGGTGCAATCTTGGCTTACTGCAACCTCTGCCTCCTGGGTTCAAGCAATTCTTGTGCTTCAGCCTCCCGAGTAGCTGGGATTATGGGCACCCGCCACCACGCCCGGCTAATTTTTGTATTTTTGGTAGAGACATGGTTTCACTATGTTGGCCAGGCTGGTTGTGAACTCCTGGCCTCAAGTGATCCACCCACCCAGGCCTTCTGAAGTGCTGGGATTACAGATCTGAGCCACTGCGCCTAGCCTGAAGAGGTAATTTTTAAATCTAGATTTCACAAACTCATGGTACAAAGTGGGTCCCACAGCTTCCTCCATTATAACTGCTCTTCACTGCTTGTTGGCAGCCTGTGAAAATTTGATTGAAATAACTCAGTTGTTGCTAACGAAAGGAGTCCTATCCATCCATGCTGTTCTGCCCGTTGTGGCCGGCCCCATCACAGCTGCTCACTGACTGGCTCTGCAGGCCAGTGTAGGTGGACACCCCCACGCCTTGCATCCCCTGGCTGCTCTGCGCCCCATTGCTGGCCCCTGTTGTCAAATTCAGAAATAGTTCTATGTACCTTTGCTGCATATTGGCCCTGTCTTTGGACATAGCTGCCACTGCTTCTTCCTGAGTAGCAAATTCAACATCTGCTTTGCCGGTCAGTCTTCCATCTGGGCCCATCTCAATGTGGACTCTCACCGGGTTGAGAGGAGAGAAGAGGTTGTAAATGTCGCTCTTGGTCATTTTTGCATGGCAGCCCCTCATGCAGACGCAGTGGCCAGTGGTGCTCTGCCCTGTGACCTCACTGTTGCCGTATTTGTGGTCATACATTCTGGACAGACAGTAGCTGAGGTCCCACCAGCTTGTTGGTGCAGAGGCCGCTGTGCCCCTCGTGACCCCGTAGCCTGAGCTGCGGGCGTCGGGCCGCGTCCTCTTCAGGCCTGCCTGCTTCATGATGCCAGGATAGCTCCCCGAAGCCCCAGGCCGGTCACAGGGGTCCGGGGCTGCAAGGATATGAGCCTGAGGAGGACCTGCGTCTGACCTAACTTCCTCCTGGCCGCTCTTGAACACCTTCATGTTCCTGTGCCCTGTCCTCTCCTTGGGCGTTCTGAGAGCCTTTTCAGCTGACTCCTGCGAGGCCAACAGCACAAGCTTCTCCTGTAAACTTGCCCTGGGGTCCACAGACAACGTAATCCCGTCTGGCACAGTTTCCAACCCTGAGAAGAAGTGAACGGTTTCTTGTTTGTACATCCAGATGGGAGTCCTTGACGTTCGCGGACCACAGGGTAGTTAGCACTGCCGGCACTGTTGGGACCCGGGTGCTTCCTTCAACACCCAGCTCACCTTGGTTCTGTGGGACTTGAACACCTCAATGAGCTGGTGTCCCATGGCTTTCCTGGGACCATTTTTACGTCATCTTCCGATCCAAGTTCAACAAAAGCCTCACCGCTCTGCCCGCCCCTCTCTAGTGTGGCTGGAGCTCGTGTGCAGCGGGGTGGTGAATGGTGCAGCTGGAGAGGAGGTTTGGAGCATCCTCAGCAGAGCAGGGCCAGGGCGGGCCACGGAGCTTGACCACAAAGCCCTCCCCTCCCTCAGGCCCACCCAGCAGCAAGGACACCTGACCGGGTGTGTGTCAGGTGAGTGGGGTGTGGCTTTTTTGTGGCACAGAGTCAGGCAGGACTGGTTTCTGTTGCTATCAAGCAAGCGGGGCTGGCATCCAGAGGCCCCCAAATTCCACTGAAGTGCGACCACGCAGAGGGCTCCAGGGAATGTCCAGGTGCTTCTTTTTGTTCTCAACCTGCATCAGGAGTCTATGTGGCCAGGGAGGAATGCTCTTGGTGAGGTCTGAAGGCCTCGACCTGACGTGCGTGTCTGGCTGGAAGCAGCATGTCCAGGCCCTTGGACCAGGTGATGGCGTTCCCCACCTCCTTCCGGTGTTCCGGCAGCCACCTTAGAGGTTATCCATATTACTTTTATGTATGAAAAATGGAGGCCCAGAGATATTGCTACTGTTAGAACTGTTTATGGTATAGACAGAAAACTAAATGCTAACAACAAAGGGAACTGATTGGTTCACGTAACTGAAGAGTATGGAGGTCTATCAGCTTCAGCCGTTGTTTGACCCAGTTGTTTACTGCCCAGCAGTATAACCAGTGATATGCCTCTTTTCCCATTCTGCTTTCCTCAGTATTCCCTCACTGCCTGGCAATCTCACTATCCTACTGGTCACATGTGGCTGCATTACCATTGGTCTATCACCAATCTCTCATTGACAGGATCTACAACAGGCAGAGGAATCTTTTCTTTGCCAGAAGCCCTTGCAAGTGTGTTTCAAATCCCTTTGCTCTGATTGGGTTTCATGATTGCCTTGAACTAACTTCTGTAGCCAGGCAGATGGGATAGAAACAATGGCCTTAAGATCATCAGGACCAATGCCTGGAGTCTGGGGTCAGGTGAACAACAGTAATACCATATAGGTTAGAATGGAGAAAAATATTTTTTTGCAGGGGTTCCAATGGTGGGAGAATAAAGAAATGGATACTGGGAAGGCTGACAGCAGGTATCAAAGGGCAATGACTTATCCAAGATCAAGCCACTGGTCATGGCTAAGCTGTGACTGAAATCCAGCTCTCCTCACTCAACGTTTGCAGATGGATGGTTATATAATTCCACTTAAGGTACATGTTTCACAATAGACATCCAAACAGAACCATGTATTTCTTGCTTACATTCTGTTTATTCTTCAGCTATGATTAAAAATATGTACAAAAACACACTTTGCCATTTAGTCACAGTGATGAAGACAATTGTCTGAGTTAATTAATTTTGTATCCCATTAAAGCATGAAGGCTTTCAGGAGAAATTCAGATTTTAGAGAATGGGAGCTATCATTTAAATAAGGGTACTTCAGTCTTCCTTGGGTCTTGACAGTGTTTTGGAACGTGTTTCAGAACAGGAATAAAATTTTTGGATAACCCATATGAGATGCCTCCGGCCTGGATTTTCATCTCTCTGGGCGAAAGATTTGTTAATGTCCTATATTGAGATCCCTTTCTCTTATTCAGGAATTATGAAGGCATAGAAACAGAAAAGAAGGCACAGCTCTCCAGGAACTCCGTGTTTGGTGGGAGAGGCAGATAATGAAGCAGGTAGGTGAAATACCGTGACAGTGAGTAAGGAATGGGTGGGAAAATCAGCTGCCTTGAGAACACCGAGGAAGGCAGAATGTTGGGATCAGGGAAGAGCCAGGGAAGGCTTTCTGAACTGAGAGCAGGGAGCAGGGAGGGGTTCTACGGAGGGGACTCATGAGTATTGAGGCATGAAACCTCATAAGTTATGTGAAACCCCAAATCATTCAGAAGGGCAGAGATCTAAAGGCAAGATAAAGAGTAGGGTGAGGAAGTGCAGACAGGCAGCCTGCAACAGAGTAATGGAGGGTCTTGGGGCTTGTATTACAAAGCTTAGTGTCTTTCCTGTAGGTGATGGAATGTCCCTAATGAGTTTTCAGTAAAGATATGGTTTGTGTCTTAGACACATTTCTATATCAGATTCTTTGGATGAAGAGAATTCTAATTAAGTTCCTACAGGGGAGTGCATTGGAGAGATATGGAATCATTCAGAAAACCCAGTGAAAATGGGAAGAACCCAGGTTCTTAAGGGATTTCCCAGGACCCATATAGCAGGAATCAACTGCAAGTCCCGTTGGACTTAAACAGCCTCCAGTGTTTAAGTCATTCCACCTAGGATTCAAATTCCAAATGAAAGATGCCATAATGCTCCAGCTTGGGTGCACACCTGGACTGGGCCCAGTAAAGTCATCATCTTCACTGGCAGTGTCCCCAAGCCCATATCTCATGGGGTGAGTTCCTGAAGGAAAATCAGCATGTTGTTACCCTAAGAAAGAGATACACTGGCTGAAGCTATGGGTGTTCACTTCAACAGCTGTGTGGAAAGTATACTTGAAGGGCACTAAAGATGAAAGGAATTAAAAGTCAAAAGACAGTGGAGGCATGGACCAGGGTTGTGGTAGTATTGTAGGATTTACAAACATTTATGAGATAAAAAATGGTAAGTGACTTTAGAAGGAAGAGGGCATAATCAAGGATGATTCCCAGGTCCTAGCATGTGGTAATAGATGTTACTACTGGAGAGAAGATAGAGGATGGGGAGGGGAGATGCAAATTGCTTATGACACACCAAGTATGAGAACTCTGTGTGATATCAGGTGGAGGCTAGAATTTGAAGCATGGTAACTGAACTCATAGACATGGAAGATATAACCTAGGAAGGATTCTGGAAGAAGCTACAGAATTACAGATTAAAATAGATTTGCCCAGAAAATAGGATCAAAAGACAAAGAACGGAAGGAGGAAGAGAACTAGATATGTGCAGGGTCATAGAAAGCCACAGGATAAAATTTCAAGGAGAGAGCAGATTTGAGCTCTGGTGCAGGCAGGAGCCACATTCTAGGGAGCTAGTGTATAAGTGGGAGTAAAAATGTGTGGGCTACCCTTGCAAAAATCTTGGATGAACAGGGCTGGTTAACTGCATAATAGGTTGGAGGGCATACAGTGTCAAGAGAATTGTTTTATTTTAAATTTTTTGGTCATTTGGATTTTTGGTTTAAATTAGGATATCATTCACATACCATAATATTCACCCTTTTAAACTATAAGATTCTGTGGTTTTTTATTACATTTACAAAGTTGTACAGTCATCACCACTGTCTAATTCCAGAACATTTGAATCACCCTGCAAAGAGGCTTTGTACTCATTAAGCAGTCACTCCTCATTCCCCTCTCCTTCCAGTCCCTGACAACCATCAGTCTCTATGGATTTGCCTATTTTGGACATTTCATATAAATGGAATCATACACTATGCAGGTTTTTGTGGCTGGTTTCTTTCATTGAGCACTATAATGTTTTCAAGGTTCATCCATGTTATAGCATGTAACAGAATTTCATTTTTTATGGCTGAATACTATTCCATTGTATGGATAGGCCATAACTTGTCTAACCATTTGTCAATCGATGGACATTCAGTTGTTTCCTTTTTTGGCCTTGTGAATACTCTGCTGTGAACATTTGTGTACGAATTTTAGTATAGACATGTTTCCAGTTCTCGAGTGGAATTGTTGGTCTCCATTGATTTTTTGTTGGGAGACCTGATATTGTTTACAGGCTGAGGGTAGGGAGCTGGTACGGAGGGAGAGGTGGGAGAGCCGGGGGATGGGGAGGAGAGGGAGGGTGGAGCAAAGGAGGCCACTTTCTTCAGCATCATTCACTTTCTGATTGGCACAACCCTAATGCAGGCTAATCTCGATTCACATCTTCTAGACCCTCTGCAAACCTCAGACTTTCTGTCAAGGGAGCTAACCCAGCGCTTGATTAAAGCATCCCTAGACGCGGCAGAGCCGGGAACCGGTGGGCTGGCTTGTTTTCTATGCAGATCACAGTTTTGGGGTTTCCTCTGGTTAGAGCTTGGCCCATTCGGGTTTGGTTTTCTCCTGGACGTTAATTCACAGGTTAATAACGACAATTCACGTGGAGTCTGCGTCTGAATCCTTGTTCCTTAGGTCATCCAGGGCTCCCCAGCTGCCCGGGGTGAAAAATGATGCCGGGGTACCAGGGGTCGGGGACCAGGAACGCCCGCGCTCAGCGTAACCGTTACCCTCCCCCGCCACCGCGCACGCGCCGCTTCCCTGCCAAGGAGGGGGCGGGGAGTGGGCGGGGCGGGCACCTTTGGGGCCAATCGGAAGCGAGGGCCCCCGCCCTCCGTGCCGATGGACCGAGTTTGACCCCATCGGTGGGCGGAGGAGGCGGGGCGAGCCGCGCGGCCGGGAAGGGGGCGGGGCCCAAGGTCCGGAGGCGGGGCCTGGGGCTGTCAGTCCTGCTCCCGCCGCCGCCGCCGCGGCTCCTCACATGCCGCGGCCAGGGAGGCTGCCAGCGCTGCAGCCCGCCGCCCGCCGCCCGCCGCCCCGGCATCCCGAGCCGCCTCCCGCCGCCCCGGCCTAGCGCTCAGGTAAGGCTGGCCGCGGCTGCCGAGCCATCGCGCCCCCCTCCTCGGGCTCGGTCTGCCGCGCGG
The DNA here is from genome assembly GCA_963573385.1 of Cacajao melanocephalus. Lineage (NCBI taxonomy): Eukaryota > Metazoa > Chordata > Mammalia > Primates > Pitheciidae > Cacajao > Cacajao melanocephalus. The sequence goes on from CAUYLG010035647.1 coordinate 11,938, forward strand.
GCGCCCTCTCCGGGCCGTGTCAGCGCCGCAGCTCCCCGCTGCGCCCGGGGGCGGTCCCGGGGGGCGGGACGAGAGCCCTTCCCATCCCCCCACTCCTCCGGGCGCCGGCCCCCGCCTCTGGGGTCCCAGGCCGGCCTCCGCAGCTCCGGCGCGGGGAGCTGTCCTGAGCCCCACCTCCCGGGTCGATTACACAACCTCCGGCCCTGGGGCGGGGGCCCTTCCTCAGCCCCAGCCCTACACCTGTCCCCGCGACGCGCTCCCAGGCAGAGGGCAGAGACCCGGCGCGACCGCGGGGGCCGGGAAAGTTTCACTATGTGGTCAGGGTTTGTTGACGTCCGAGAAATGCAGGGAGACGGAGGCTGAGCGGCGAGGATGCGCCTCGCCAGCCGCGTTCCCTGTGCCCGAGGTGGCCCTGGTCCAGGTTTCCCTTGCAGAAGTCCAGCTGGCAGCCCCGCTCTGGGCCAGGAGGGAGGTTGCTGCAGGGCGTCCGGGTCTCTCCGTCTCTACGTTAGCGAGCTCTGTATTGCAGCAGTCTGGGGACCACTCAGTCTCTCGCGCTTGCCCCCTTTCTTAATTTAGCATTGACATTTAGACTGGTGGGCGAATTTACTTAGCATTTTCCTGACACTTTATATTAGTGAGTTGCTTTCCCATCCCTAATTAGTTAATTAACAAGGTGGGAAAGCTAAATAGATCCTGGAACGAAATGCCTTCAGTCTGGCAACTCTTTAAAAACCTCTGAGAGCTCTAGGCTCTTGGTTACATGGCTCGATGCTTTTGGCCAAGGTGAGCGAGCGATTCCATGTCTTCTGGTTGCTCGAGAAGGCTTTGGTAATGATGGCAGGGCTTTCTCTGCCTCCCCCTGATTGTGCCTGTTATTAGGGGTCGTCAGTCTATGGTGGATGATTTGGTTTTCTTCACTCAAGAAAGGAGGAATCAGAAGTGTTGCTGATGAAGCAGTTAAGGAAAACACTGAGGTTCAAATAAGTTTGGATACTTGTCTGCTTTACCAGGTTGCCTTCGTGTGCAGAAAACCTTGGCTCTTCCCATTCTCTCCCCATCTTCCCAGAAGGCTGTATGCAGCTAGGTTGGTATTACTGGTTCCTCATTTAGTCTGAAGACCTCTTGCTACCTGGGTGTGCAGTCCTGCCTAGGGATATCCTCTCAGAGTAGACTTAATTAGCACTTTTACTGCCCGTTAAGCAATACAGCTTGAAATTTCTTGTAGTCAGGTGCTGTTGTAGTGTTGAATCTTTAATAATATTGGATTCATTTTAATAGTGTTTCTATAATAATCTTTCTATTAGCGTGCCAGTTCTGCAACACCAGTAGTTTTGGTATAGAAGTAGCAATATACTAGAAATATTATCATGGCAAAAACAGTTCTCTAACAGATCTGCAGCCCACTTTACTTAGATAATTACTGCTAGAGGCCCTTAAGATTTTTTTTTAATTTATTATTTGGTGCAGTAATGTTACAATGCTTCTGATATATGAGGTCTTTATGAGGTCATTCCTCTCTGTGGTAATGGTTATAGTCCTTGTGTCACTTAAATATTTTCTGGACTAATATTGTATGAGTTTTCACCCATGCTGATTTATTGTTAGGCAAAATTCAGAGCTAACAAGATTTGGTTTTAATAAGGAAGATATTTATTGTGTTCTGGGTGTTACGTTAGAGGTAGGATAGCATGCTTTGTTAACATACGTACTGTTTTGAGTGGTTTACAGATATTAAGCTACTAATTCTCACAGCAGTCCTATAAAGAAGGGATGATGAAATTGAGGCCCCGTTGCTTGACTCGGGTCATATAGTTAAGTAAATGACAGCCAGATTCTAACCTAGGCAGCCTGAGTTCAAAGTCCAAGTTCTTAACCACTGGACGATCCTGCCCCTGCAGATTATGCTTTGGAGAGGCAATTATTTTACCTGCTGTCTGTACACTATGATCTTCTGCATGGTGAGGAGAAGAGCACTTCACAGTATAATAACAAACATTGGGTTAGGAGTTCTCATTTTGGTCTTAAGTTTGCCACCAGCTAATCTGTGATTTTGAGCAAGAAACCTTATCTCCCTCCCTTTAAATTCCCCGTTGGTGGAATAACAGCACTTGAAGCAGATGAACTAACTAGCTTTACTACCTTAGGGAACTGGAGAGAGAAGTCAATGCAGATAAGAATTAAATCTCCTTCTTCCTAAGGCACAATATAAGACCAGGTGTCAAGTGAATGGAGTATGTGTCGTAGGAAAGGACTAGGAGGGCATGTAGTCTGCTGCCATCAGTGGTTACCCACGGGAGTGCAGTGGTTGAGGACTACATGTTAATATCCAGTATTGTTTTATTTTGTTCCACCAAGTATTGCTACTTTTATAATTAAAAAAACAAGACAATTATGAAAGAAGTCATCCTATAGAAGTGGGGTAACCATGTACAGGACCATGTAAGGAGTATTATAGGGGACTGTCTGGCATCACTTTGCAGGCGTCAGATGGTGGTAGGACCTGCATGGCAGACCAAAGAGTTCCCAGAATCATGGGAAGTCAGGGTTGAAAGGAAACTTTAAAAGTCATTTAGTTTTAACTCCCTTCTCTTGTCCCCCTCTGCCATCAGTCCAGTGGATAAATCCCCTCACATGTGGGCACCTGTCCCACTCAGTGCTCATCCTGCTACTGCTTGGACACCTCCATGGTCAAACATTTGGTGTGCTTCACAAACTGTGCACCAAAGAAGACAGGATTGTATCTGGTGGTAGGGAATGAAAAACCACAGAAGGCTTCTGGCTGTTCTAACTTGTGCTCTTGAAAGACTATCCATTGTCAGAGTGAAAGCTGTCTTAGAGGAGAAAGGCCAAACCAGGGAGACCAGTTAGGAGGCTGTGGCCAGAATCTAGGATGAAGGGATCCAGGCTGAGACTGGCAGTGGCATGAAATGGGTCCAGGAAGGAATGAGCCCCAGAAGGTAAAATCCCTGCACCCAACAACTGCCTGCCTATAAGCAAGAGAGAGGAGGAACAAGACAACATTCCCAGGAGTGACGGAACTGGGAAGCAATAAGAGGACGGAGGCTTGCGAGAGCCACTGATTAGAGCTGGGAAATCCAGTGGGGTGGGGAGGAGAGACAGTTTTAGATGCGTAGCCCCCAAAGCTATATCATAGACTGTGGCTAATACAAGGCCTGTGCAGACCAAAAACAGATTTCGCAAGAAGTGAGTGTACCATTTAATATGGTGGGAAACCCTCTGCCTAATGAAGAAAAATTGCAGTATTTCCCAGTGGGTTTGCAGCTTCTGATACTGGCTCATTTAACCTCCCGTTGCACTTCTTGGTCAGGTTGGGAATTGGGTATTCTTCCTGCCTCAGAGGTGGCAGTGAGATGGAGCCTACACCAGTGAGTCTTTCTGACTCTGAGTCTTAAATACAGAATTGGAACTGGGAACTGTAGGGACGGAACATTTTGTGTGTGAAGAGGATGCTGCCTTCCTGTGATTACACAGAGTTGGAATTGAGGTGTGACTGTTTGGAGTTGGCCCAGGGAGACACACTGGCGACACGTTTTTCTGATTTTGTAGAGAAATGTTATTTTCAGGATTCTGTTTTCCAGTGACACCTGTTGAATAGGTTCTGGAGAGCCAGTGCATGTCATGGGGAATGCTGAGAAACTCATTGGAAGTTTTTCTTTCCAACAAACACAGATTATGTGGCATTCAAAGAGGGCTTGGAGCATAATATTTTGATTACCACATTGGAAAACAGGGTAATTTGGAGGAAATAACTAAGATTCACACAGGAAACCACAAAGACAGAGAAAATACAGCTGTGAAGGTTTTAAATTAATTTTTCTCTTGTTACTTTCTATATTTCTGGCTTAGGATACAACGTTTAAAAAGTATTTATATTTACAAATTTATAAGTTGGAAGATGTTGTATATGTGGAAAAAAACTATAATATCATTGGCGGGGCGGGGCCAGGACAATATTGTTCTTGGATTTTCAATATTTTTTAGACTAGCAGTTCTTTACCAGAAGTGATTTTGTCCTCCAGGAAACACTTGACAATGCCTAGAGATATTTTGTTTAAGTTAGGGTGATGTTTGTGCCACTGGCATCAAGAGGGTAGAGACCATGGATGTTGCAGAACACCCTGTAATGCATCAGACAGCCCCCACAAAACAGAATTATTCAGCCCCAAATCTTAATAGTGTCGAATTTGCAAAACTCCTCTGTAGGCACTTTAAAAAAAATCTTATTAGGAGCAAATTGAGTTTAAAGGGAAGAGGAAGAAAATACAAAATATTCCTACATACTGATCACGTCTGACATCTAGGAGGGAGAAACAGCTAAACAACCTGCTGGAACACAAGAGCTTGCCTGCCACCCAGGAGCTATTTCAATAACTAGGTTGTTCAGCACAGTAGTCTGGAACAGGAAGTAGAGGCCCTTGTAGTAGGAAAAGGCTGTAGGGGTGATTGGTGGAGGCAGAAGGATTTATAGGTCAAGAAGGGAAACTGGGTTCTGCCAGAACACTTTTGAAAGTTCTAGGGAATTTTTCAAAGGTTATTTTGTAAGGACATTGAGTAGTGCTTTGAAGATACGTCTCAGCTCTAGGGACATGTGAACCTTCTAGGCTGTTGATGAGAGAGTCTGAGCACTTCCCAGGTTTTTTGCGTCCAGACATGAGTAGAGGGTGAAGAACACTTGATTTTGTTTTCAGGTTACATCTGTGTTCTCCCTCCACCCTCCCTTTAAAAACATTTTCATTATGGAAAATTTTGAACATATACAAAATGTAGAAAATAGTATATTGAACTCCTGTTTACCCAATGCCCATCTTCAACGATTGTCAACTGCTGGCTGATATTGACCTATATCTTAGATACCCCTCCTTTTTTAAAATCTAGAAAAGAGCATAATAATTACAGATTGTGTGCCTAATAAGAGAGGCTTGGCAGTGAAGGATGTAAGTGATTTTCTTGTGCTTGGGCCTCTCTGGAGGAAAACTGAGTCACCATGTGTGATTATAAGAGCCACGAGGCCTGAGAAATAGGAATAGGCTGAGGCAAATCTGCAGTGGGGGAGCTCAGCTCTTCTTGGTGGGAAAGTATGGTGATTAGAGACACACTTCTTTCTTTTTAAACCTCCTGGGTAGGGAAGAAGCCTACTTAAGGTTATCTGATAGTAGAAACGTGTTTCTGGTATCAGTTGTGAAAAGTTCTTTCAGTTCCTAGAGGGAGTTTTTGTGTTTCCTTTTGGGATGCTCCCTTTTCTGTTGCATGACCCTCTAGGGCAGGGTTGTCCAATCTTTTGGCTTCCCTCTGCCACAATGGAAGAAGAAGAATTGTCTTGGGCCACACATAAAATAGCTAACATTAACAACAACTGATGAGCTTAAAAATCACAAAATAATCTCGTAATGTTTTAAGAAAGTTTACGAATTTGTGTTGGGCCGTACTGAAAGCAGTCCTGGGCAATAGGTTGGACAAGCTTGCTCTAGGGTGTGCTGTGTGGTGTAAAGCCAAGGGTCTTTTGTAGCCTCTGCCTCTGACCTGATGGCTTCTTCACAGGGTGACTCCTTCCCAGAAAGCACAGGGCAGGGTCAGGTGGGAGAAAGGCAGTATTTCCAGTGGTTATGAAATAACCTTTTGCATCAAGTGCTTTCCACGTTTGTCAGTGGATGGAAGACTGTTGCATTCTAGCCACTGACGGAGACAGCATTGTAGTTGACACTTAGGAAACAGGGCTTTCTTTTCCCAGTTGTGTCTCCCTGAACTACAGGATTAATTTCTTTTGGCCATTGGAGAATTGGCATGCCTTTACTTGACTCAGTGTTGTGTTGTAATATGCATACAAAAATGGATTTAAGAGTTGAGAGAGTTCTTGAATAATTACATAATTGATGTCTATGAATTGTAATTAGTGCTGGCTTCTACAAACTTAGGCATTCTGGACTAGGTTCACAAGCAACTACATTGGTGTGAAGACCTGGGGCTTCAAAGAGCTGTATTTTCCATCCTTGTGCTATTTATTACATGCATTTTTACCCTCTACTTATTCATAAAGAGGTATAGATGGCCTTAACTTATTATGAACATTCCATATCACCATTGCAGATTTTCAAGTAGTATGCCTTTCTCTAGGAAGGGGCTTCTCCTAGTCTATTAATAATAGTTATTATTCCCAAGAACCCTTCTGGGTAAGAGTTAGCATCCCTATTTTTTGCAGATGAGGAGACTGAGGTTTAGAGAGGTTAAGGAATAATGCTAGGAGGTAATACTGAGCTTTTTTTGTTTTTAGTCCAGACCCGCTTGATTTCAAAGCCCAAATGCTTTTCAATAAGCCTTCTGTCTCTCATGGTCACACGTTGGTGGAAGTTTGTACCAGGATTAGTAGAGAAGATGGGGGCAGGTGCTGTAAAAGGGCACTGAGAGTACTGGTTACTCCAACTAATGAAATCTTCACACTGAGTCCCCCTGGGAAACATTGCTTTTGAGTGTGATAAATTACTGATGTCTTGTTTTTGAGCTGACTATACAAAACAGAAGTTGTACCCTGGTATCTCTTAGCCAGATTTGCTCAGCAGATATATATTATTCAGTCTGCATAGTGTTTTTTCTTGTAAAAAATTAGATTAGTTATCATTTAACACGTGGGCGATTTCTCTTGAACCATCAGAAGCTCAGATGACATTGGCCCCACATTCCCCTAGGCAGTAGTTAGTTACAGTGGTTGCCCTCTTTAGATGCAGCATAGACTCCTGAGTTTGCCTTATTCCCCACCCTTCCCTCTTCACCCGGGTATCTTAACCTTCCAGGATTCTGAAAGCATTTGAGTTAGAGACACCCTAGTAGAAGTTATGTATGTTCTCTCTGTCAGTGACAGGGATGTATTAGAGAAGGCTTGTTTTGTATTTAATTAAAGATATCCAGCATTTATTTCCTTTTTGTCGAAGTTTTGGGGAGGGTGACTCTACTTGGCATGTGAACAGACACACTCACATTCCCTGCCCCCTGCCCCCCAGCAATGGCTAACTGGACTCTGCATGGGTTTTTGGACTAAGAAAGACCAATTCAATTTGGGATTTGGACACTGAGTTTCAGTGAGCTGACGAGCCTCAGGTAGGGAAGATTTATAGACTCAAGATGGAAGTGGTGACTTTGGAAAGGTGGAGTGGAGTAGTAAGTAAAGAAGCTGGATGTCGAGGAGGTGAAAGATCATGTGGCAGCAGAGAGAAAGGGGCTTCCTGGTCTTTCCTTCTACTGTACTTCCTGCAATTGGGTTCCTCTGTATCCACAGCATTCATTCTGTGATATTTACTGAGTGCTTACTATAATGCCAGGCACAGTTCTAGATATTTGTGATGTATCAGTGAACAAAACAAGACAAAGTTCCTATTCTTCTAAAGCTTAGATTTTGATGGAAGAAAAGACAAATCTAGACAACAACAAGAAAAACAAAATAAAACATATTAGATAATAATAAATACCAAGAAGAAAAATAAAACTGGGTCAGGAGACAAGAGTGGATATAGGAGGAAATGTTGTGTTAGAAAGATTGTTCAAGGAAAGCCTCTTGATAAAGTGAGATTTGTGCAGAGATGTAAATTAAGTGAGAAAAAGTAAGCCATGAGGAAATCTAGAGGTGGAGCATTGCCTATTGATATGGTTTGGCTGTGTCCCCACCCAAATCTCAACTTGAATTTTATCTCCCAGAATCGGTACATGTTGTGGGAGGGACCCAGGGGAGGTAACTGAATCATGGGAGCTGGTCTTTCCCGTGCTATTCTTGTGATAGTAAAAGTCTCATGAGATCTGATGGGTTTATCAGGGGCTTTGCTTCTTCTCTTGCTGCTGCCATGTGAGAAGTGCCTTTATTCTTGTGATAGTGAAAGTCTCGTGGGATCTGATGAGTTTATCTGTTGGATTTTGCTTCTTCTCTTGCTGCTGCCATGTAAGAAGTGCCTTTTACCTCCCACCATGATTCTGAGGCCTCTTTGGCCATGTGGAACTGTAAGTCCAATTAAACCTTTTTGTTCCCAATTTCAGGTATGTCTTTATCAGCAGCATGAAAATGAACTAATACACCTACAGAAGGTTCAGCAAGTGCAAAGGCCCTGAGGTGATTGTATGCTTGACCTGTGTGAAGGACAGCAAGGAGAATGTTGTGGCTGGAATGCAACAAATAATGGAAGAGGAAGAGGTGGAGGGAATGCAGGGCCTCACAGTTATAATAAAGACTTTGGATCTTATTCTGAGTGACATGAGAAGCTATTGGAAGATTTTGAGCACAGGTGACATGATCTAGCTTCTGTCTTAGAATGTAAATGCTATATGGAGAATAGATTGTAAGGCAGCTAAGGTGAAGTAGGAAGACTAATTAGGAGGCTATGCAGTAGTCCTGATAAAATACAATTGTGGCTTAGACTAAAAGAGAAATGGAGATGGCAAGAAGTGGGCAAGTTTTGAATATATTTTGAAGGTAGTGTTGACATAATTTGCCAATGTATTGGGTATTGGTTGCGTGTGTGTGAGAGAGAGGAGTCAAGATTATTTGAACTTTTGTGTATAAACATTGCTTCATTTGGTGGCATTTCAACTTGTCTTCCTAGAAACATTCAAAAGCAGTAAGGAAGGTGAACAACAACAAAACCTTGAAAAACTCTATTCACAGCAAAAGTAGGAGAGAAATTTAATCCATAGATTTCAAAATATGTGTAAAGACTATAGTAGATGAGATCAGGCGGAAGCTATTGAGGAAATGAAGGGAAGCAGCATAGAAATGGTGAGAGAGCCCAGTGACAGTAGATCTTGGAAAGTACTGGAAAAGTCATGCTCTTTAAGATGAAAAGTCCACCCTGACGTAAAAGCTGTATCTGTTGCTTGCAGTAGTTGTGGGAACTGAGTGTACAGCTGGTGGAAGAAACCCTCCTAGATGTAGTTTGGTTCAGAGAGCAAAAGAAGAGGGGTTGTTTAAAGAATCCTAGGTGTAGTTTGGTTCAGAGAAGCAAAAGAAGCAGAGTTATGTAAAGAATCACATAGGCAGGCTGCCATATTTGTAGGAAGTACTCTGTCTCTGTGGTAGCAGGGAAGAGGAGAGTCTTTGAGTTGTAAAAACAGCTCATCTGAAAGACTATCCTAGGCATGCCTTCCTCCCCTGCCAAGAGGAATCTCATGCAAGTACTGTAGCTTGTCCAGGAAAACTTAGCTCAGTCAATGATAATGGAGAGAGGAAATGGTAGGCTTTGGTTTCTGGTAATGGTAGACTAGGTTATTTGGACCAAAATTCTACTGAAAATATTAAAATGTTGTATATATTTTAAATGGAAAAAATTTTAGGTTTTCTTAAAAGCACCAAAGAGCCACGGAGATAGACTAAAACACTAGAATACCTAAGTTGCTTTTTCCCTGACAACATTTGTTGATCCTAATAAATATAGACTTTAGTTTTGGCAGCCTTGCAGAACAAGGAGGTTTTTGTCAAAGTACATGCCTTGCTCAAGGTGGAGAGTCTCAGACTATCTCCATATAAAGCTGGATTTATTCAGGGCAAAGGTGAACCATAAGTAAAACTGGTTCTCTTCACCCTTCTGGGACAGAAGGGAGGTTGCCCTGGTACTGAGCAGGGTGAGAGAAAAAAGAAGCAAGTTGTTGTGTGACTGACAAGCCTTTTCACAGATTTTTTTTTTCTTTTCGAGACAGGGTCTCACTCTGTCACCCAGGCTACAGTGCAATGTCATGATCACGGCTCACTACAGCTTCGACTTCCTGGGCTTAAGTGATCCTCTCACCTCATTGTTCTGGGTAGCTGGGACTATAGGCACACACCACCATGCCCAGCTAATTTTTTCTATTTTTTTGTAAAGATGGAGTTTTGCCATGTTGGCCGGGCCGGTCTCGAACTCCTGGGTTTAAGCAATCTGCCCTGCTCGGCCTCCCAAAGTGCTGGAATTACAGGAGTGAGCCACCATGCCCCTGGCCCTTTTCACAGATTTGAGGATGGTTGTATGTCACCTCAATTTCTGAGAACCTCAAGCCATGAACTTGGTTTAAGGTAGTTCCAAGCTTAAGGTAGAACCAGTTCCAGGTTCCTAACCTCACCCCCAGACACCTGGCAGAATCAAAGATGAATCTTTGGAGGAGGACACCTTCTTTGTAATTTTCAAGGGACAATGAGCAGTGTAGTCAGAAATAACAAAACATGCAGGAAAATAAAACATGAAGAGAGAAACAGCAGAAGCAATGAATAGAAAAAAAGAAAACCAGACTCATGAATTCTTTATGTAAGCATAGAGACAAATAAAAACCTATGCTTATTATGTTCATAGAAATAAAAGTACCCTTATAAATGTCTTCAGGGAATGGGTAACAGTTAAAAATGGCCTGGCAGATTTTAAGTAGGTTAAACAGAACTTCCAGAAATAAAAATATAAAACTGAAATTTTAAAACGTAGTGGTTTCTCATTAGACAGCACATTTGACAAAATCAGAAAGAAATTAGTGAATAATTAAATGATGAGGCATAAGAAATTATTCAAATGCTGTACAGGGAGATAAAAAGAAAATATGAAAGAGAGGCTTAAAGACATAGAGGCTGGAGTGAGAAAATCTAACATACATTTAATTGGAAAAGAGAAGAAAGAGAGTAGGGCAGAAACGACTATTCAAGGACATGATGATTGAGATTTTTCCAGAATTGATCAAATTTATTAAGCCAAAAATTCATAAGCAGAGCATTGAAGGCAAAGAGAAAATTCTAGCAGCAACCAAAAAAAAAAAAAAAGACATATGACTTTGGAAAAAGTATTTTACATACTTCTCAATACCAGTGGAATCTGGAAGAAAGCGGAATAGTATCTGTAACTGAAATAGCTGAAAACTTAGCATTCTATGCACAGAGAAAATACCTTTCAAGAACAATGGCAAAATGAAAACATTTTCATATAAAGAAGAATGTGGAGTTTGCTACCACTGTAGTGAGTTTGCCTCACTGAAGGCAATCTTAATTAATTTACCTCACCAAAGGCAATCTTAGGTAGAAGGAAAGCAATTGCAGATAGAAAAAGCTGAGATGCTATAAGGAATTAAGGATCTTATAAAGAGGTCACCATGTGAGTGGATGTAAATGTGGATGAACAATGAAGCATAAAACAAAATTTTAGTATCTTATGGGCTGAAATATTTAGAATTGAAAGACAACGATAGCATATGAGTTAAGAAAGGGGGTAAAAAGTATTAAGAGGATTCTAAGGTCCTTATGTTACCTAGAAGGAGAGTAAAGATAATGATTATCCTCAGGCTGATAAATTAATAATGTATGCTGTCATTTCTAAAATAAGCACAAAAGGAATAGAAGCAGGGTATTTAACATCCCAGCTAGTTAAGGAAGATGCATTTGAAATATAAGGCAACAGAAAGAGTGAAAATAAAAGAATGGAAAACTATATACCATTAAATAATAAGTAATATATCAAATAAAGTAGAGATTGTGGTTGAAAACATTAGGGATAAAAAAATATGTTCACCAGGAAAATATAAGTTTAAAATGTATATGTACCTAACAACTGCATAATATATAAAGAAGAAAATGATAGAACCACAAAGGAGAAATATCCATGATCATAGTTATTTTAAATGAGAATACCTAAGACATTTTAAAGGAGAACTAAGTAAGAGGACTTGGTGTGTGGATATCATGTTTTATTACAAAGCTATCATAATAACAATGGCATGGTATTGTTTCAAGGATAAGCAAAGAGTCCAACAGAACAAAATAGAAAGCCCAGAAACACTACTTTGCATTTACAGACTCTGGATATATTATGAAGGAGACACTACAGATAAAGGGTGAACTTTCCAATAAATGGTACTGGGACTCATGGATATGACATGAAAAAGATGTAATTCGACTGTCACTTTACACAATGGATAAAAATCAGTTTCAATGGATGTATTAATCTATTCTTGCATTACTATAAAGAAATACCTGAGACTGGGTAATTTATAAAGAAAAAAAGTTTCATTGGCTCATGTTTCTGCAGGCTATGCAGGAAACATGATGCTGGCATCTTAGCTTCTGTGGAGGCCTCAGGAAACTTACAATCATGGCAGAAGGTGAAGGAGGAGCAGGCATGTCACAGAGCCCAAGTAGGAGCAAGAGAGAGAGAAAGGCAGGACGTGCTACACAATTTTAAACAACCAGATCTCATGAAAACTCACTCACTATCAGGAGAACAGCACCAAGGGGATGGTGATAACTCATTCAAGAAGGACCTACCCCCATGATCCAATCACTTCCCACCAGGCTCCACCTCCAACATTGGGGATTATGATTAGACGTGAGATTTGGGTAGGGACACAGATCCAAACCATATCAATGGGGTTTTTAAAACTTAAATGTGAAAGCAAAACCTATGAAGATTTTGAATGGTGATATAAGAGAATATCTTCATGATTTCTGCATAGGGAAGGGCTTAAATAAAATGCCAAAAACATTAACTTATAAAAAGGTTGTTGGCTGGGCGTGGTGGCTTACACCTGTAATCCCAGTACTTTGGGAAGCAGAGGCGGGCGGATCACTTGAAGTCAGCAGTTTGAGACCAGCCTGGTCAGCATGGTGAAACCCTGCCTTTACTAAAAATAGAAAAATTAGCACATGCCTGTAATTCCAGCTACTTGGGAGGCTGAGGCATGAGAATCACTTAAACTGGGGAGATGGAGGTTTCAGTGAGCCGAGATCGCACTACTGCACTCTAGCCTGGGTAACAGAGTGAGAATCTGTCTCAAAAAAAAAAAAAAAAAATTCGGTGATTCGGTGGCTCACTGCTCTAATCCCAGCACTTTGGGAGGGTGAGGTGGGCGGATTATTTGAGGTCAGGAGTTTGAGACCAGCCTGGTCAACATGGCAAAACAATGTGTCTACTAAAAATACAAAAAAGTTAGCCAGGTGTGGTAGTGCGTGCCTGTAATCCCAGCTACTCGGGAGGCTGAGGCATGAGAATCACTTGAACCTAGGAGACAGAGCTTGCAGTGAGCCAAGATCATGCCACTGCCCTCTAGCCTGGGCTACAGAGTGAGATTCTGTCTCTAAATAAATAAATAAATAAAAGGTTGAGAAAATTGATTACGTTAAAATTGAAATTTTAAAGTCAACTTGTGAGCTTCATAAGGACAAGGACTGTGTCCATTTTATTCATCATTGTATCTCATCACCTTCCATCATTTTGCCTAAAATTAAAGCTCCAGCACCCAAGATGCTTTGCACTAGGTACTTACAACCGTTCCTAAAGGACAGATACTCACCTACAGAGAAGACTCCACATCATAAACCACAAACATTATTCTATTGTTTTCTTCTGTTGCTGTTCATTCCTTAGAGAAAAAAGAAGAGAGCCATGGAAGTGGTGGCTTAACCAGGCAATTGTTTAAAAATATGCGTTTAAGTTAGAAACTGTGTCTCCAGGATTGTGCAGGTTGCTGAGAGGAACACATAGACATATAAAACAACAGTCTTTTCCCAAAGGAGTTTACAGCCTAGTTGGAAGATTGTGACAAATAGGAAAAAATACTTTACAAATCTGGGCCCTTTGAATAATGCTATTTATGCTGTAGCCATACATAGGGCAGAGATAACACTTCCAGATGTGATAAATGGGAAGTATATCATGGAGGAGGAAAGATTTGATCTATGTATTGAAGGAGGGTAAATTTATGGGTAGGAGGAGAAGATGGAAGTAAGCATTCCATGGGAGGGATGCTTTGTAGGAAATAAAAATTTAAGGTGCTTTGGGGAAAGGGCAATCTTATCAGAGTGGAAGGAGACAGATTAGAAGCATAGCTTCTCTAAGAATAAATATAAATGAGTAGCTGGAAATTTTCTGAGAAAGAATAGTAGTGATGTGAACATAAAAACCTTACTAGTTATGATAAATGTATCCGTAAGTAGAGTAATTAAGCCAGTTTGGTGTTGGCAGTGGAATTGTGGCAGACATCTGTGGATTTTGTTCTCCAGCAGCATTCACTCTTCTCCTGGTTGTGGGGCCCCAGGCTTGTTGTTATTACCTGGAACTAAAGGTTAAGATGATGGTTCAAAGATGAAGCCACCATGAAAGAGAGCATAGTGGGCAGATGGAGAGAAATTGCACCTAGGTGACATCATTTGTACTAAACCTGATTTAGCACATATGCCAGTTTGAATTGGTTTTGTCATTTGAAATGAAGAATAAAAATTGACACAAGAATGGACAGACAGAAAGATCAGGAGAGCAGAGTAGAGGATTCAGAAACAGACTGATATACACGTGGGGATTTCCCCTCATTGGACATTCCTCAGTCTTTGCTCTGAATCTCTTCCCAACTTCTTGTAGTATCCCAGTTCTCAGGCCCTAGACCTCTTATCCATTCCTAGATGAATGAATTCAGTCTTGTGGTATGATGTATCTATTTGCACATGACACCTAAGTTTGTATCTCCAGTTTTTGTTATTCTCCTGAGATTCAGACCCATATATTCACTAGTCGACCAAGATTCTCCACTTGAGTGTATAAACAGATCTGAAGTATAACATGTCCCATACCAAACTCCTGACTTCCAACCCCCCTTGCCCTAAATCTGCTCCTTTCCTAAGAGTCTCAGGCTCATAAAATGGCACCATTGTCTACCCAGTTTCCCAGGCCAAAAACCTAGAAGTTACCCTTGAGTCTTTTCTTTCTTATAACTCTCACATTTAGGCCATCAAGTCCTGTTGACTCTACCTTCAAAACGTAGCCAGGATCTGACCACTTCTTATCTCCATATAGGAGGTAAGTAGATATGTAGGTTCCCAACATAGTCCAAGCCAGCACTATCCCTTGCTTGAATTACTATAATAGCTTCTAAGTGGCTTCTCAACTTCCTTTTTTCCCTCTTATGGTCTATTCTACATACATTAGTTAGAGTAGTCTTTAAACACAAGTCAGATCATGTTACTTGCTTGTTCAAAGCCATTGTTTTCCCATTAATTTTTAATATCCGAAAACATTACCATAGTCTACAGGACCCTGTATAATCTGACCCCTGCCTAGATTTCTAAATCATCTCTGCTTCTTTCTCACTCTGCTACAGTCACACTGGCTTCTTCACTCTTCCTACAGCATGCCAAATACATGTCTACCTTAGGGCCTTCACACTTCTTCCTTTGGATCTTTTGATGGCGCATTCCCTTACATCATTCAGGTTCTCCTCACAGTGGCCTTTCCTTTTCACTTCCCCAGCCCCTAACCTTTCTTGCTTCTTTAGAGCACTTATTGCTGTTTGGTTTATTGTCTGTTCTCATTAAATGAAAGCTCCGTGAAGCAGGAATGTTGTCCTCTTTAATAGTATATTCTTAACATTGGAATAATGCCTGGTTTATAGTTTGAGCCAATACATATTTTTGAATGACTAATTAAATGAAAATTTTATATGGTAGAGGTAGCACAGCATATCATTTTAAAATAAATTTATTATCCAATGACTAGTTTTGAGAAAACTGGTTAGACATTTTAGGAGAAGATGTATCCTTAATAAGAGGATATCGTGAACAGTTTTGTACCAACGTACTTGACAATTTAGATGAAATAAACAAATTCCAAAAAAACCTGGTATACCAAAGCTAACACAAGTAGAAATAGAAGACCTGAATACAGCTATATATAGTAAAGAGTTTGATTTATTATTAGAGACCTTCTCATCAAACAGCAAGACAAACAAACAAATTTTCTGGGCCAGATGGTTTTTCCAGTAAAGTGTTCCAAACATTTAAATGAATTAATAACATCAATCTTACATACTCTTTCAGAGAATAGAAAAAAAAAGTAGCATTTCCCAGCTCATTCTCAAGAAAAAACATTGTATCAAAACCTGACAAGGACATTACAAGAAAAGAATATTAAAGACTAAACTCTCCTGGACATTGTTACAGAAATATTAAACAAAATATATTCAAAATGAATTTAGTGATATATAAAAAAGATAATACATTATAACCAAATGGAATAGACTTTAGGAATTTGAGAGTAGTTTAACATTTAAAAATAAATCAAGATAATATCCTGTAGTAACAGAATAAAGGAGTAAAAAGATATAGTTATCTCAATAGATATAGAAAAAGGATTTGATAAAATTCAGTATTGATTCATGATTTTTAAAAAGTCTAAGCAAAGGAAATTTGTTAGTCTGATAATGAGTGCTTAAGGATCTTAAACATTATACTTTGATGGTGAAATGTTGAAAGTCTTCTTGAGATATCTGCTAGCATCACTTGAATTTAACATTGCATTAGAGATCCTAGCCATTGTAGCAAGGCAAGAGAAAGAAATAAAAAGTATATGGTTTGGAAAGTAAGAAATAAAACTGTCATTATCAACAGGCAACATGATTGTATATATAGAAGATCCAAGAGAATCCATAGATAAACTATTAGAATTAATAAGTAAATTTAAGCAGGGGTGCTGGATACCAGGTCAATATATAAAAACCAATTATGCTTACATATACTAGCAATAAAAAATAGAAAATGAAATTTAAAAAACAATACCATTTATAATAGCCTCAGAAAACACCAGATTCATAGGAATAAATATAATAGAGATGTACAAGATTTCTACACTGAAAACAAGAAGACATACTGAGAGAAATTTAAAAAAACTTAAGTAGATGGAAAGATATACCATGTTCATAGAATGGATGACTCGATATTGTGAAGATTCAATTTTGCTTAAATTAATTTATATATTATACAAGCCATTCAAAATTCCAGCATCTTTTAAAATGGATATCAACAAACTGAATATAAAATTTGCATGGAAAAGAAAAGGGTCAAGTTAAGCCAAGACAATATGAAGGAGGCTGAGATAACTTATGGCACCAAATATTTAGAATAATTATAAAGCTGTGGTAATTAAATCAATGTGGCATCTGTGCTAAAATAGACAAATAATCCTGTTGGGGAGGAAATATAATTTTTCCTCAACTTCTATGAGTTCTTAGTTGAGGCAGATTCCTGTAACAAAAGACAAGATTTGCATCTGTGCCAAAATAGACAAATGGTCCTGTTGGGGAGGAAATATAATTTTTCCTCAACTTCTATGAGTTCTTAGTTGAGACAGATTCCTGTAACAAAAGACAAGATTAAGAAGGTAAAAACAAGCAAGCTTATTAACATGTGTAGCACACACCATGAGGGAGAAACTTTAATGAAAAGTATCTCAAAGCAGTGGCTTAGAACTCTGGCTTATATAGCATCTTCAACAAACAGCAGTACATTTGTAGACAAATGAAAGGACAAATCAAAGAGTTTTAGGCTTCCAAGGATGGGAAAGATGGGAAGGTAAATATATGGGAGGAAACTAAGGGAGTGAGGTTTATTTTCAGTTCCTGTGTTGCTATCTCTGGGCTAATAAGAATCTAGAATTGTCTCTAGTAAAGGAGAAGTTATATCCTGGCTGTAGGCAGAAATTAGGACAGGGTGAGCTTTTTCTCTGTTTACTGCTTCATAATTGCCTTTATCTAAAAAGTAATTTTTATGTCAGAGGCATGTTTTGGGGTGACATATTCCTCTTTCCTTAAGCCTAATGGAACAAATTAGAGAATTTAGAAAGAGGTCTTTATATGGTCACCTGATTTATGACAAAGTGGGCACTAAAATATGGTAGAGAAAGGATGTCTTTTCAATAAATAGTGCTGATTAATTTAGTATCTGTATGGAAAAATATGAATCTTTCTCAAGCCATTCACAAATATCAATTCTAGCTCCATTGTAGATCTATATATGTTAGGTAAGACAATAAAGCTCTTAAAGTGTAAGAGAATATCTGTATATCCTTAGAATAGCCAAACATTTCTTAAACATGACACAAAAGGACTAACTATAAAGGAAAATATTGATAAACTAGACTAAAATCAAGAAATTCTGATTATCAAAAGATACCATTAAGGGCAAGCCCAGAGTAGGAGAAGATACTATAAACAACTACAAATCAGTATGAGAAAGGCAAGTAACCCAATGGAAAAATGGACAAAAAAATTGAACAAAGACTTTACACAGAGGATGTTCAGATGGCCTATAAATATATTCAAAGTTAGATCTCAATTGCATTCATTCTCAGAGAAATGCAAATTAAAACTACAAAAAGATATTTCTACATGTCCTCCAGAATGGCTAAAATTAAAAAGTCAGACAATACCAAGTGTTGCCAAGAACATGGAACAACTAGACTCTCATTTATTATTGGTGGGAATGTAAACTGATACAGCTATCATGGAAGATCATTGGGCAGTATCTACTGGGCAGTATCTACTAAAGCTGAACGTGCAGTCTATACCCTAATTCCCCACTCCTAGATATATGACAAACAAATGTAGTATATATATTTGCCAGTAGACATATATAAGAAGGATTGCATTCGTATTCATAATTACCTCAAATTTGAAGCAACCCAGATGTCCAAAGACAGTAGAATGGATAAATAAATCATAGTATTTGGGAATATATACAGAAATGAGAATAAGTAATCTATAATCACATTGTAAAACCATGAGTGTATGTCACAAGCATAATGCTGAGAAAAAGAAGCCAAACACTGAAACAGGCAGCACGAATCTCTGGTAATAGGAATCAGGATAGCGGTTATCTGGGGGTAGTAATGACTAGAAGTAGGAATTAAGGGACTTTTAAGGTGTGAGTCATATTTGATTTCTTGGTCTGAGTGTATGGTATGGGATGGGGTTATTTTGTGAAAATTCGTCAAGCTATATGTTGATGTTTTGTGCCCGTTTGTGTATGTATCTTATACTTCATTAAAATTTTTATTAAAAAAATCCTGGATCCTTACTTCAATTCTTAAACCAAAGTAAGTTACAGATAGATTACATATATAAATATAAAACAAAAAGTCTACAATTAAACATGGATGAACCTTTTTTAATAATCTCAGATATATGAATTGGAAAAAAATTCTTTGAAAATTAAAATAGTAATAAGATAAATATCAATATGAGGAAAATATTTGTAAAATAAATAATGTATTATGTGTTGCCAGTCAGATCATCGGACATTAAAAGATACAAAATATGCAGTGTTGCTAAGGTTTGGTGAAAGGGTACTCTCATGTTCGATTGTTAGAATGATTTATTTCTACAGCATTTTTGGAGGACTTTAGAATTTAAAATGTGCATACTATTTGACCTAACAATACATTTCTAAGAATTTTATCTCAGGAAATATTTGCATACATAAATATATCAGGATAGTAATTAAAGCATTTTTATAATACTAAAACTGGAAATACTTCAAATGTCTGTTAATAGAGTACTGGTTATCAAAGGTACATC
The DNA here is from genome assembly GCA_963573385.1 of Cacajao melanocephalus. NCBI lineage: Eukaryota > Metazoa > Chordata > Mammalia > Primates > Pitheciidae > Cacajao > Cacajao melanocephalus. Next base: position 31,279 of record CAUYLG010035647.1, read on the forward strand.
CTGTTTAATAAAGTATACTATGTCTGGTAGAAAGAATGAGGGTGATCTCTATCAGTGAATGACGTCAGATGGCTAGGAGATACTGATTGCTAAATGAAAAGAGTAAGTTGAACATTTGTGTAGTGTGATCTCATTTAAAGAAATATATATTCGTTGGAAAATTCTGGGAAAATATACACCAAATTATTTACATAAAATGATCACATATAGTTAAAAATATTCATGTGCATATATTAAAATCAGTAGGAACTATACCAAAATGTCAACACTGGCTCTCTTGGGGGATTACTGAAGCATTTAAATTTATTTTTGTATTTCTTTGTATTCCAAATTCCCTACAATGAGTGTATATTGTTTTAATAACCAGAAGATGCTAATTAGGATTATTAAATTTTGTCTGTGTTTTACCAGTTTCATGATAAAGATTAAACTCCTAATGAAAGCATTTCTTTCCTGTCCTTGCTGCCTGTCTGTCCACCTTTATCTGGTACTGACCTTCCACATGCACCCTGCATTTCGTTTGTATTCAGAACACAGATACTTTCTTATAGGAAATAATTTAAACAATGAGCAGCACACAGAGAAAAAAATATGGATGCTTAATCTTTTTCTGTACATTTGTTCACATATATCTGTCTACATACAAATATAGTCTTTTAAAAATCATAAATGGGATGCTTGCCTCCTCCATCTTAACCACATTTCATTACTTGCTGTTCCTTGAACCATTCATGCTGTTTCAGCCCCACATAACTAGCCAAAGGCCCCTTTTGCCCTTTCTTCCTGTCCCTGTGCAACCAGCAATTACAGTGTCTAATTATTTGATGTTTTTCCTAAAGACTTTTGATGCAAGAAGTTCAAAAGGGACAAAGCATGAAAGGAAAGCAGACATAGCCATTGCTGTGTAGGCAGCTGAAGGATGATGGAGAATGTGTCAGGATACTCTTCCCAGTATTCACTGAGATTTTTGTCCCTCTGATTTCTCTTAGGGATGGCATATCCCCTGCCCAGGCAGGTAGGGTGTCCCGTGCTCATTGCCTCAGGGGACAAGTGACATAGCGGATTTCAGAAATCGATGCTTAGCTTTTGATTTGCTACAGTCAGGTTCTTGTGGGGCACCAAAGGACTCAATGCATAGAAAAAAGATCTACAAAGATGCCCCAGGAGTAAGAAAAGCTTTCTTTAAAACCTTTAAACCCTCTTCCCAATGGGGTGATGGTGCCCTTGGTGAGGAGAGAGGAGGAGAGCTGGAGGGAAGGAGGAAAGGCAGAGGTCTGTGGTTCCTTAGGAGGCAGGTCTTGCTCTGTGTCTGCATAGAATCCTGAGGGGCAGTGACTGTGCAAACCCCTCAGAGGTCTGGCAAGGCAGAGAGCAGAGAAAACCCATGCCCCTGTATTTAGGCAAGGCTCATAGGCTTTGGCACTAACTAAGTAAGGCCTTGGAATGTAGACTTAATTCCAGGGAGATGGGATTGGAGGAGAGACCTTGAGTTGCCCGGAATTAATCTCTGTCTAACAGAGGACTGCACTATAAATCAAGATTATCAGAGAACAGGTAAGTTGCATTCCTTACATACCTGAGTTTGAAAACGGAGAATTGTCCTCATAACAAATAGAATAATTCTGATTTTATTTCTTTGCTTTGGTGGTGGTGCTGGTTGGGTTTTGATGTTGGCCATGAGCCCTGGGGATTTCCTTAAGTATGATCCTCGAAAGCTGTCTCACTTTCTCCCTGGCTTTGCCTCTCCACAGGGCTGCTGACCACCAGCAGCATGGACCTCTGGAGGCCAAAACAGGCCTGACAGTCACAGATGTGTTTGCCATCTCATCTTTATGTGAGTGGAGTAAGGAAAGATGAAAGCCACAGAATGAGACCTTTCTGGACACGACTATACAGGAGCCCAGCCTGGAATACACTCAGAGTTGATGCTGAATAATCTAAGAGATGCAAATAAAAACCAACAAGGAACCCTTCTTTAACTTATTACATTTGAGGGAAAATGCTTGTCATTGACTTGCATTTATTCAAAGGTTGGTTAAGTAATTTTCAGACCTAAATTTGTCATTGATCATAGCATTTAGAGTGAATTTTGGAAATCACTCAGTAACTCCAGCTTCATCGGTGCCTAGAAAGTTCACCTAAGCAGATGTCACAACACAATAAGCTGATGGAAATGAGAGGACAGATCGGCGTCATTGGACCTACAATAGAGGAGGTTATTTCTCTGTGGCCGTTCTAGGTGTTCTGTGAAGCTCAGGATGTGGATATTTTTTGTTGTCCCAGCTTTATTTATGCTCTGTTGTCCCACCATCATTTCTGATTTGCTGATCTTTGCCACAAGTCCAATTCAACTCATCCATTTTCTCACCTTTCTCTGCCTTTTCCCCACCTCCTGCTCATGTTTTGCACCCCCTGCTTCCTTGCTCTGTGCTGGGGCTGTGTGACTTTCTCCTCTCCCCTGAACTCTCACCCTGTTTGCCCTTGGTCCCTTTCTTTCTCTTTGATGTGCACATCCTTGCTCAAATGCAGCTGTATTGTTCATTTTGTGGTGTGCCGTTTCCTTTACACCTGGCAGACTCTCCACCAGCTGCGAAGGAACATGTATCTGCTCTTCAGGAAATGCTGTCCTTTGAGTGGAAAAGGACTGGCTTCCTGGCAGTGCCAAAATGAAGATCTTTCCCTGCTGAAAACAAAACAAAACCCCTTTATCTGTGGAACTTCCTGTTTCCTCCACTGAAAGCCATGCTTCTCCAACATGGGGCATTATGCCAGGGGCACATGAAATCATAGGACAGACTGGGTGTATCTCCTGGATGCTGCTTGAAACTTTGGGGGGAAATAGTTTTGACTTTTCCTCCTCATAAAAGCTATTGCCACACGTGGGTAGAGGAATATTGCGGAGGGCAATGTAAAATTCACGTGGCATTTAAAGATTAAACAAGAGCTGTAAACATTTCTTGTTTCTGGTAAGCCGCTTTGGGTTATGTCTTCAAGATTCCCGGGGTGTCCTTCTGCTTCTCTGCTGTTGGGAAGGACTAAAAGGGAGACTTTTGAGTAGCACCTACCATATTCCTTGTAAGTGGACGACTGCTACGGGTTTGACCCAGCACATTTGGCATCTTGGGCTAATTTAATTTAATTTGCCAAATTAAATTTAATGAAGTTGGATACAATTTTGAAATATTAATAGAGATTTCTTTCTTCCCCACCTCTGAAAATTTCCCTATGGCCCTTCCCTTATTCTGTTGTTAATTCATTGCTGGAAGCATTTGGACTGTTACTATAGGAATGTAAAGATAAACAGGTAGGGCTCCTATTCAGATTTTAAATATCTGTAGTTTCAAATTCATAGCAGAGACAAAGCAAGAATTTTCATTTGGAAGAGTTTGGTTTTGCACATCTAAAGCAAATCTTTGAAGAAATTGAGGTATTATAGGCTGAATTGTGTCTCCCCAAAAAGCAAATGTTGAAGTCTTAACTTCCAGTATCTCAGAATGTGACTGTATTAGGAGAGAAGGTCTATTATAGCAGTAATCAAATTAAAATGAGGTCATTGGGGTGGGTTCTAATCCAATATGACTGATATGCTTATAAGAAGTAGAAAATTGGACACAGAGCCATGCATACAGGGAAGATAGTGTGAAGAGACATAAGGAGAAGACGATAAGGAGAAGACAGCCATCTATAAGCCAAGGAGAGAGGCCTAGAGCACATCCTTCCTTCAGCCCTCAGAAGGAACAAACATTGCCAATGCCTTGATCTTGGTCCTTAGCCTCCAGAACTGTAGACAATCAATTTTTGTTGTTTAAGCCACTCAGTTTATGGCAGCCCTGGCAAACTAATACACAAGGCATAAAGTTATGACATAAATAACAGGTTGGAAATGTGTTTCATCCCATCTAATGTCTTGGTCTGTTCAGGCTGCTATAACAAAGTAGCATAGACTGGGTGGCTTAAGCAACAGACATTTATTTATCACAGTCTGGAAGCTGGAAGTCCAAGATCAGGTGCCAGCATGGTTGGGTTCTGGTGAGGGCCCTCTTTCTGGCTTGTAGACAGCTACCTTTTACAGTATGGCAGAGAGAGAGAACTCTGATCTCTTCCTCTCCTATTTATTTTTATTTTTATTTTTATTTTTATTGAGAGGGAGTCTCTCTCTGTCTCCCAGGCTGGAGTGCAGTGGAACGATCTCGGCTCACTGCAACCTTTGCCTCCTGGGTTCAAGTGATTCTCCTTCCTCAGCCTACCAAGTAGCTGAGATTACAGGTGCCCGCCACCATGCCCGGCTAATTTTTGTATTTAGTAGAGATGAGGTTTCACCACGTTGGTTAGGCTGGTCTACAACTCCTGACCTCAAATGATCCACTCACCTCAGCCTCCCAAAGTGCTCTTCCTCTTCTTATAAGGGCTCCAGCCCCAGCCTGGGGACCACACCTTCATGATTCATGTAAACCTACTTATTTCCTAAAGGCCACTCCTCCTAATAACATCACATTGGAGGTCAGGGCTTCAACATCAGAATTTGGGGGAAACACAAACACTCCATTCATAACATATAAGAGGTCACCAATTTTAAGGTACCTCCTAATTTTAAGAGATCTATGTCTAAAGAAATGTATATCTTAGGATCAATAAAACACGGCAGTGTAGATGAAGAATAAAAGTACCCTGTTCTGTAAACTAGCTAAACATGGCCTAAGTCAGGGACAGGGAGGAACCAGAGGAAATGTTCCCGGGTTTTTTTCCAGTGGGTTCATGGAAAGATACCTAATTTCCTGCCTTTTTATGCAGTGGGCTGAGCCTTGGAGATGGGATAAGAGGAGCAGGTGCATCCCTATGTCACTTTCCATTCTTGCTGTTTCCCAGAATGAAGCCCTGTAGAGAAGCTTCCTGCGTCAGCATGGCACAGCACCAGCAAAAGTACAAAAGGGCAAGGTAGCATGTCTTCATTAGAGATGAGAGAGTAGCACAGGACAGTGTCCAAAACTCCTAGTCTATAGATAATTTATTTGGAAATAACAAATGGCGAATGGAGGGAGAGATTGAGAATAAGGGGATCAGAGAACCAAAAGGAGCTTCTAGTTGAAATCAGAAGGATGCAGGTGATCCCTCTGTCTTGATGTCTGGAAGCCAATATGAGGACCATGGACTCGGTGGAGGAATTGATAGGGATAGAGGCCAGTGAGCAATGACCAGGTGGAAGGAAGGCAGTTGATGGAGGCCAGGGCAGGTACCATGTCCCCAGATGTGTGAGAGACATTAGCTAGAAACCTGACAAGAAGGGTTATAGTGGAATAATATCTTGAATTGATCAAGTTAAGCTTAAAATGGTTAATTTTACCCAGAAGGAACTAAGTTTACCTGGAAATAACCTAGATTAAACGTCTTAACTTTGAAGGGCATAGGAGGTCGATACAGAAACTAATTATTGTTATAAAGAGGAAATGTATTTGACTTTATACACTTGAATCTAGATTTTAAAATATTTTACTCAGTGTATCAGTTTTCACTTCTAATCCCTTGCCCTCCACAGTATATTGGCTTTCCAGACACTGAAATTCTGCATTGTCAAAAGAACTGAAATAAGGTTGACTTGTGTTAATAGAAATGCACACAGGATTCTTTTTCAGGATGACAGACTGAGTACATTCATTTGCCTTCCCTGCCTTCTTAGAATCCACTGAAATGGTAACTAAAGACATCTAGAAAAAAAAAAAAAAAGAAATTCATGACAACTCTGAAAACAGGAGGCAGTGCTATGGTTAGAAAAGAGATTTCATCAAGACCAGCTAGATGGGCTTGCAGTTTGTTATTTCAAGAGTGCAGTATTCAGTGGGAAAACATGTCCTAGAACTAAATGAAGAATTGTGTCAAAGGTGGGAGACCTTGTTCAGACAGGATCCAAGCTAGGAATTGGCACATGTGGAGGACAAGAGTGAGCTTTGAGACAGGGGTCTGGGCTGAGCCTTGTAGGTGCGGTGAGATGAATTCAAGAGCAGGGACATCCCTCCTCTGGGTCCTTGGGATATTTTGGTTAAGTAGCCCTTTCCTTTCTAAGATGTGTATAGAGCAATTTGAATTGTAAGAATGGTTTTCTGAACTTATGAATGATTTGCTAAGGGACATCCAAAGGTATGAAGTTGGGGCAAGAAAGCAATGTAGAGTAATATGGGATGTAGACCCAGCAGATAAAAAGGAAATCCTGAGGGTAGAGCCAGAGGGTAGAAAGGAAAGTCATCTCCAGCTAGGAGGGAAATACATTTAAGTGCCCTACTTTCCTTTGAAGGTGGTGGAGTTCCAAATGTACTTGCTTGCTCCCTACCTGCATGTACCAAAGAGAAGAATCTCTGCACACAAAGGCTAGAGTCGGCCCATACATTCAGAGCAAATAGACGTGCCTAACTACAAAGGAAACACACATGAGCTACCTATACTAATCTACAGTCCTTCAACTACAAATATAAAGGATCTCCTAAGGACCACTAGATATCCGAGGGAAATCAACAACATAAGAGAGGAAGACTAAGATAAACAGGAATTCACTTGAGTGGATATTGAGATATTTAAAGCAATTCAGAGATTTTTACATAGATAAAACAATGACTCACCGCTTTGAAAAACATGTAATTATGGCTGGGCACAGTGGCTTACACCTGTAATCCCAGCACTTTGGGAGGCCAGGGCAGGAGGACTGCTTGAGGCCAGGAGTTCAAGACTAGCCCGGGCAACATAGTGAGATCCTGTCTGTACCAAAAGAAAAATTAGCTAGGCATGGTGGTATGTGCCTGTAATCCCAGCTACTCAGGAGGCTGAGGCAGTGAGCTATGATGGCACCACTGCACTCAAGCCTGGGCAACAGATAAGACCCTGTCTCTAAAAAAAAAATTAAAATAAATAAATAAATAAATAAGTAAAAAGGGATGTGATATATTCCAAATAAGAAAATGAGATAAAATGGAGAAAATCTTTCAGAAACTAGCATGAAAAGGTGGCAAATTTAAGAAACATGTAAAAAGACCATAGACTAGTTTGAGAAGGTCCAATATCTGCATAGTAGATGTGAAAGAAATGAAGTACTAATGGAATAATTTTTCTCTGAGCTAAAGGAAGAATCAAATTCTTCAATTAAAAGGGGCCCACTTAGTGCCATGCAGAATAAATAAAAACAGATCTAGATTAAGACACATTATGATGAATTTCAGTACTCTGGGAATGAAGTCACACATTGGCTAAGTAGCCCTTTCCTTTCTAAATGTTTATAGAGCAATTTGAATTTTAAGAATGATTTTCTGAACTTATGAATGATTTGCTAAGGGACATCCAAAGGTATGAAGTTGGGGCAAGGAGGCAATGCAGAATAATATCTGGTGTAGAATTAGCAGATAAGAAGGAAATCCTGAGAGCAGAGCCAGAGGGTAAAAAGGAAAGTCATCTCCCACTAGGAAGGAAATACATTTAAGTGCCTTACTTTCCTTTGAAGACGGTGGAATTCCAGATGTTCCTGCCTGCTCCCTACCTGTCTGTACCAAAGAGAAGAATAAAAGCTCTCAGCAACAGGAAAAACTACATTATTCACAAGGATATAGGAAGTAGATTCACATATTACATCAGTAATCGATACAGTAAATACCAGTAGACAATGGCATAATGTGGCTGGGCATGGTAGCTCACGCCTGTAATCCCAGTACTTTGGGAGGCCGAGGCAGGCAGATCACCTGAGGTCAGGAGTTCGAGTTCAGCCCGACCAACACGGAGAAACCTCATCTGTACTAAAAATACGAAGTTAGCCAGGTGTGATAGCGCATGCCTGTAATCCCAGCTACTTGGGAGGCTGAGGCAGGAGAACCTGGGAGGCAGAGGTTGCGGTGAGCTGAAATCGTGCCATTGCACTCCAGCCCCGGCAATAAGAGCAAAACTCCATCTCAAAACAAAACAAAACAAACAAAACCAGAAAAAGCCAAAAAAGACAATGGCATAATGCTTTCAAAGTTTTAAGGGAAAGGAAACTAAGAATTCTGTACCCATCTGTATTAATTAGGATTCTTTGGCTGCAAGGAACAGAAGGCCGTTCAAGTGGCTTAAACAAGAAGGGACTATATTATCTCACATTTTCTGAAATTCAGAGGTAGGGCATCACCAGGTTTGGTAAATTTATCAGCTTAATAATGACAAATAATAATCAAGATTCCTGAGCCTTCTCTTATTTTGCAGTGTCTCCTTAGCTTGTTGGCTTTGTGCTCAGGCTAGCTTTTCTGTGGTGACAAGATATCCACGGTAGTTCTAGGAACCACAGTCAGAAATAATAGTCTCCAGAGGAAGATGGGAATGCATTTTATTCAGGAGTCCTGGAAGACTTTTCCTCTTGTTCTATTTACCAAAATTTTCACATCTATTCCCAAACTAATACTGTAAGGGTAATAGGTAGACACCTGCCTGTGTACACACGGAGAAGGAGAATACCTGTACAAAGGAAGATGCTATTAGGAAAAGTATCAGGGTGGGAGGTGAATATTGTGACACCCAGTAGTGTCTGCTCTACCAGCCACGTGAACAATTAAGTGTGAGAGTAAAATAAACATTTTCAGACAGGTGAGTACTCAGGAAGTTTACTTCCCATATAGCCTTTCTGAAAAAAGAATAACATTAAAAGATATCTCCTGCCAAACAATAAATAATCAAGAAATGATGAAAATATTGGACCCAAGAAACCATGATAACCCAGTGGGCAATGAAAAGAAATCCCAGTATAACAATTGTGGATCCGATTTAGAAAGCAACTGCCAACAATCAGAAGAAGCCATGGTGTCTTCAAAGGGAAAGTGATCCCGTTAGAGAAACTGTATAGCTAAGAACTAATAAGGACTTTATCATATGATGCTGCATATGCCATTCATTTTCTTTTTTTCTTCTTGTGAACTTTGGGAAAAATACAAAGTCATGATCCACATACGAAGGAAACAAAAATATGGCTTGGTTCTCAGCAGCTGATGAAGAGAAGGAACAGAGAGTCCACTTGATCTTTGCATTTGAAACATTCTTCAAGTGGCACAAATTTCATGTCACAGGATCACATTTTCTTCTTTGGATTCAGTCACAATTCTTGGTTCTGTATGTTCCATCATATTTTCAATGCTGTTTACAAGTGTTTATGTTTTAGAATCAATTTAAAATCAAAGCATGGAACATACAATAACAGAATATGATGTAAATTTATCAGTCACATTTGGAGTCCAGGAGGTGAAGTGGAAGGAATATAGGCGAGTCTTTTTTTTTTTTTTTTTTTTTTTTTTTGTGTCAGAGCCTTGCTATTTCGCCCAGGCTGGAGTGCAGTGGCACATTCTTGGCTCACTGCAACCTCTGCCTCCCGGGTTCCAGCGATTCTCCTGCCTCAGCCTCCTGGAGAGCTGGGATTACAGGTGCCCGCCATCATGCCTGGCTAATTTTTGTATTTGTAGTAGAGACGGGGTTTCACCATGTTGGCCAGGCTGGTCTCGAACTCCTGACCTCAGGTGATCCGCCTGCCTGGGCCTCCCAGAGTGCTGGGATTACAGGCATGAGCCACCACACCCAGCTGAGTTAAAAGGGATACATCAAGAAATAAAGATGTAAGTGCATTAGAGTTATGCAGGAAACGAACAGAAGAACTAAAGGGAGAAACAGATATGTTACCTCTAGAGGATGGACTGTCATGGGGTGGAGTCAGAATAAGACTTTTCTACTCTTCTGTACTTTTTTTTTAAGCAAATGAAGGTATTACTTTTGGGATAAAATTTTACTATAAATATTGGCATATTATAGAGTACAATACTCCATAGTAGGCATTGGTACTGACAATGCTGAGAAGCCCTGGTGGAAGTGCCGTATATTTCTGGTGAGCAGTGTGCACTTGCCCCTGTGTCAGCATCTGCTCGCATCTCCCAGGCACCTCTGCTCTCATCACAAGCCTCACTCACATGTTGCTATCACAGTAGAACTCAGCTCTGTCAGAACACTTGCCCCTAAGTGAGGGTTTCAGAGATGGCAAAAGGCCAGTATTACCTTTGGAAGTCCTCAAATTGCCCACCAAAATACTCTACCTGCAGTGCTAGAGACTGTGCTGTCTTCAATAAGCTTGGTAAAGCTAGTGTTTTCCCCATTCAATTGCTGTTCCTTGTGTATACAAGCCATATTCTATCAAACCAAACTGAACCAACCGAACAAAAATGTCTTAATCTCCAGAATCCCACTCAATATGTCAAAATGCTCATACTTGAAGAGAACTGTAGTGAGCCTGATGAAGGACCAGGGGATTCACATCCCTACCACATGGTCACTTGAGGGCATGTGCTTTTGCAGTGACATGGTACATGCAATTGATCAGGCTCTCTCTCTAATGTAGTGGAGATGGGGGTGAGCAGTCCATGTAACTTGAATACTTGACTGACTCAGCTCTACTGTATTTCATCATTGTGCTTATTACTCAGAGAAACTGAGATTAGGCAGACGCTGCTGCACACCTGGAAACACATGTAGTCTAATGCTGAGAGTACTCATCAGAAGTTAGAGCCTAAGTTCTGCTACCTGCCTTCTCTCTCCCTGTTGTGACCTTTGGTAAATCATAGAACTTCCTCTCTCTGAGTCTCAGTTTATTTGTCTCTAAATAGGAAATAAGTTGATAACCTTTGGCTAGTGTGGTCATTCTCAACGTGTGATCCGGGGATCCCTGGGGGTCTTTGAGACCCATTCAAGGATCCATGAGATCAAAAGTACTTTCATAATAATAACAAGATGCAACTTGCCTTTTCCATTTTCATTCTCACAGGTGTACAGTGAAGCTTTCCAGGGGTCACAGGATGTATGATATTGTAACAGACTTAATACAGGAGCAGGTTTTAGGATCTAGTTGTCTTCTATTCAGCCAGACGTTAAAGAGACTCACCAAAGTGTGAAACAGCACCACTCTTTTCACAGTATTTTTTTGGCTTTGGAAAGTGTAGTTATTTTTCATAAAATATGTTACTTATGTTAACATGTAATGAGGTTATTGACAATACATATTTTATTAATATTTGTTTTAATTTCTGATATGGCAAATAATATAGATATTACCCCATAAACAAAGGCTGTATGGGGTCTGCAATAATTTTTAAGAATGTGATGAGGTCCTGAGACCAGAGAGTTTCAGAATTACTGCTCTGGGCCTTTGCAATTAGCAGAATACTTTCCCACCTTATTTCATTCGTCCCTCTCCTGCCCCTCTCCTGTCTTGTCTCTTTCAGCCTCCCCCCCACTCCATCCCCAACCCCAACACACACATACACACACAATGAAAGACAAACCTGTAGTTTGTAGCTTGGTCTTCCACTGTATCTCGGTTTCCACATTTTGCTTCATACGGTGTGATCATCCGGAGGAAATGGGGAATGGGAAGATTGCATGAAAACATCTAGCAGTGATCCAACAATCTTTTCTGATGGTCAGCATTCACTTTTAACTTGTCGTGACCTTAAAAGTATCTGTGTAGAACTGTTTTATAGAAAAATATCTAGAACTGGAAATTCCCAGGAAAATCATAAAGAAGAAACTAGTTATAAAAAACTGGAGACCTTACTTCCAAACCACTCTCATTGAACCAGCCAAGGAGAGATCATTGGCTTTTGGCACAATTCTACATTTCTCACTTTAAGGTAGAAGCAAAAGTATTACATTATAGTTACCTCTAAGAGTTGTGCAATTTAATTAATGGTCTTAACTTTTAAACATGGGAGAAGACTTTATTTGGAAGAAAGTATTGTCAGATGAGTAGTGCATTCAACCGATGGCAAAGATTTCTACATCCAGCATCTTCACTAGTGATTCATAGAGCAGTTTCAGCAACTTACTCTTTCCTGAATGTTGGTTGCAAAACAAGGTTATCGACCATTTAGATATCTTCAGGAAGATGCAGCGTGGGAACCAAAACTGAGAACCTCCATGGGTGATGGAAACTTCTCTCCAGTTTATAAAGGTAGCCCCTTCGTTTGAGCCTTTACAAAATAAGTGAAGGCTGTGCACCCAAAGGTTTATCCCGGAATTTGCCTGACTCATTTATTCATTATATCTGTGTGTGTGTATATGTATATATATATGTATACACGTATATATATATGTATATATATGTATACACATATATATGTATACACATATTCATTATATCTGTGTGTATATGTATATATATATGTGTATACATATATATATACATATACACACACAGATATAATGAATAAATGAATATATATATACACATATATATATACATACACACACAGACATTTATACACACATGTGTGTGTCGTATATATGTATATGTGCACGTATACCCATATATGTATGTGTGTGTGTGCGTGTACACCTACTATGTGTTGGGCACTACAGACTGCCATGACAGCAACTTACTTTCCACTGAAAGGAGACATACAGAAAACCCTCTACATTAATAAGTGAATGATATAGTTCTTTAGAAGGGCAAAATACTTTGGGAACAGTGAGCAAGATAAGGGGAATCAGGGATACCTGGTGGCCTTGCTGAGATGATGACATTTAAGACAAGCCCTGTATGGGGTAAGGTGGAGGGTGCTCCCATCGGAGGGCATGGGCAGGGCAAAGTCCCTAAGGTGGAGTGGCCCGGACAGCAAGGAAGTCCGTGTGGGGACTTCCTGTCCTCTCTGAAACAGATATTGACCATTTGAAGCAAAGGATATAGAACTATGCGACAGACACTTTCTCAGCGAACTCTAATATTTGAAATACATAGGTTAGGAGCTATTTTGCTAACTAAATGAGTTGCTGTAGCATTCATCAAGATCGCAAGGGTGACTTGAAGCACAGACTGTGGGGCTTCAGCCCCAGAGTTTCTAAGTCAGTAGGTCCAGGGTAGAGCTTGAGGATTTGCTGCTCTAATGGGTTCACAGGTGATGCTGATAGTGCTTGTTTGGTTACCATACTTTGAGAACCACTGCTCTATAGGCAATAGAGTTTTCCTAATAGTTCCATGGTACATTTTAGGTATAATGTATTGACAATTTGCTTGGGAACATATCTTTACATAAGTAACTTCTATTTCTCAATAATTCATATGATCATATGGCATAGAGCTCAAGCAGTCAGCAGGTCTGACCCTTTGCCTTCCAAGCCATCATTCTGGCCCTGTGATGCAATAGTAACTCAGAGAGTCCGCAGCTGCCCACGTCACATGGTTGTTAGGCTTTTGAAAAGATGCTGACATACAAAAGTAATGAAAACAAACCTCCCCTCTCTTCCTTATTTCCAGAACCACTGGATGTGCAAACATAATTAAATCTTGCTTTTTAATTAAAATAGGGAGGATACATTTTGCCTTTAGCTGAGAAAATCAGAAGTCATGAGCCCCTGCAGTGTCCCTGCCACATTTTAAGGCTTAGAATGCTTATAGTGGATGGACGTGGGCTCTACCTGTTTTGAACTTGTGTGCTTCTGATTTCTTCCCGAGCTCTCTGATTTGCTCCCTTGATTTGGTTTCTTCTCCTCTTTCCTCCTGGGTCATGCCTGTGGCCTGCTCCTCCACCTGGTTGGTGTCCACTTTGCAAAGGCAAACTTGCTGGGAGAGGTGGCAGAGAGGTCGTGTCCTCCTTTCCTTACTCAGCGGTGGCAGTGTGGAGGGGTGACCTACAACACGAGATGCCTTGTCACTCTGCCTGGATTTGTTTCTAACCTGAGACATTTGAATTGATTTGTTCCTTTATTTGGTGGCAAAATTCGTGAGACAAAAAAATGACACATTTAACAGCAGTTTAATTTAACTAAAAATCTCAAGCTTATGTCTCCCTCAAAGGCATGTCTGAGGTTTTTTCTTGTTACTGAACTCTCAAGGTGACGAGGGTGCCTTTTTTTGCCCTAAAAAGACATTTGCCCATTGACTTGGCCCCTTTACCTCCCTGCACCTTAGTTTCCTTGTCAGCAACACAGGAAATGTGATCCTTCTTTAGAAAGGAGACCTTTGGAGGTTCTTGAGCTCAATGGCCTGGTTTGCTGCCAATCCAGGCAGCCTCATGGGAGGGGCATGATTTCAGGATCTGTGCCAGGAAGGAGTGCCTGGGGGACTAGTTCCCAAAGCGGTTTGTCTTCTGTCGCCACTGCTCTCCCTTCTGGTTCTATCTGTTGACTTCAGTGTGCACGGACAAGGACCTCTTTGCTGAGTAAAGGACAGGGTACTTTAAAAAATGCCTCAGAAAACAACAGGGTCTCATTTATATTATGTTTTTTTCTTTTGTATGATATTGTCTTTGAGAAGTCAGCTTTTTAGGCTGGATATGGTGGCTCACACCTACCTGTAATCCTAGCACTTTGGGAGGCTGAGGCATGCGGATCACCTGAGGTCAGGAGTTCAAGGCCAGCCTGGCCAACATGATGAAACCTTGTCTCTACTACAAATACAAAAATTAGCCGAGCATGGTGGTGTGCACCTGCATTTCCAGCTCTTCAGGAGGCTGAGGCAGGAGAATCGCTTGAATCTGAGGGGATGGAGATTGCAGTGAGCAGAGATTGTGCCACTACACTCCAGCCTGGGCGGCAGAGCAAGACTTCATCTAAAAAAAAAAAAGAAAAAGGAAAAAAAAAGAGAAGTCAGCTTTTAAATATCCATTTCTAGATATTTAAAAAAAAATTAGTTAGCAGAAAAAAAACCCCCAGAAATCTCTGAAAGATAATACCAAATGATGCTAATAAACTCACAGTCTCTTATTAGGATTTGAATAAATGTTTTTTTTTTGTCCTTACTGTCCAGCTGTCATGCATGGGCAAAATCCCAGAACCCTTTATTCTCAGGACCTTGCCCCCAGTGGAAGGCGGACACCTTTCACAGCTCCATATGCTGTATGAGCATGTGGGCAGGGTGGGAGGGGGAACCTGGAGCCTGAATGATGTCTGGACATTCCCCTTCTGGGCTGCTGACTTGTACAGCAGAGTGGAACCCCAGGGATCCATCTTACTGGCCTTTGGAGGCAGTTCCCATATCTGGAGCCCCCTAAGCCATGGCAGGCCCCGCTGGATCTGCTGATGGAATTGGCTGGGGCCTGGCATCTGTATCTTAAAAGCATCCCTGAGTGATTCTAAGGGGCAGCCAAGGTTGAGAACAAAGTGTTCATGGGAAACCCTACTGCCTTTGAGTCTGCTTTTGAAGATCTCCGTCAGTCCTGATCTTTCTTGGCACCTGGACAGGTACAGGGATTTCCCAGCAACTGAGGTGTCATGTGGGCAGATGAGTGAAATTCCCTGAATGGTGTTGTTTGCACTCTTTCGTGACTGACACAGCCAGCAGGAGTCTGTGAGAGGCCAGGGGAGGCGAGAAGGTCCCTCCGGTTCCCTTGGTTGCTGGGCCATCTGGGTCCCTCTCACTGGAGCCTCTGTTCTAAAGGTATCTGCTGATAGAAGCTGCAGTGGGTGGAGGAGGAGGAGGTAATTTGGTCCTGTCTTGGCATGATGTCCTCTGCGTCAGCGAGTCATTGTCAGACAGTTGCTAATTGTCACATTGTGTGTCTGATGCTTCTCCTTTTTTTTTTTTTTTTTTTTAAATAAAGACCTACTGTTTTTAAAGAGAACTGGCAGTCAACCAGAAAAGTGTGAGTTAAAAGCTTATGGAAATAGGGATTTGGGGGTACTTTCAGTGATTACGGGAAGGGGCATTGGTACCCACCAATCAGAACAAATGCAGGACATATGCTGGAATGTGGAATGGGGGCTTGGGGGTCCCCTGCCAGGCCCAAGTTATCCCCCATGTGACGGATCATGGGGAATGTTTGGGGTTCCTGAGAGAGGGGTCAGGGCAGGGTGGGGGCAGTGGTCAGACACCCCAGAGACTTAGGCAGTGACTGTAAGTAGTACAAAATATTTCAGTATTTTACCAAGCAGTATGTCTGTACAGGTGTATGCCATCCAGATATCAGGGCTGCTTGTAAAAGATGCCAAAAATTTTGGTTAACCTCAGCTTCAGTGTGGGATGAGCCAGGCTTGATGGAAGATAATGTGGGTGCGTAGCTGTGCCTATCTCGTCATTGCTGTGTCCTCAGAGCCCAGCCCAGGGTCTGGTACATAGTAGGTACTCAATAAATACTTGATCATTGAATCTAGTCTTTCAGCTCTGTGACTCTCCTAAGGAAAATGAAAGAAACCCTATTGGGCATGACGGTATACCAAACACTGTATCGGGCACTGTGAAGTGAGGTTATCTCCAGACACCAGGCTGCCTTTATGGGCACACCATCTATGGAAAAGAGAGGATATTTTCATGCCAATAGAGCACAATGTGTCTTTAACCTGGATTTGTTAAACCAGACTGCTCACACCCTCCATAGACGAAGTTGGGGCTACGCGGACAGGCTTATGTTTCTGAGCTGACAGTTCAGTGTCTAGGTTATGTTGCTAATATTGTATCTGCTTATTTATTCTGTTGCAGACTCTTTTTTTTTTTCAGTGTGTCCCTTTTTTTCCTGTTCCCTTGTTCACCATTTTTACATTATGACTTATCTGGAATAGAGGTTCTGTGTCTAACCTTGGGGTAAAGAGCACAGACTCTGGATTGGACCACCTGGATTCAAATCTTACGTGTGGTGTGACCTCTCTGTGCTCTGGCTTCTTCAGCCATAAATGGAAATAATAGTAGGTCATGCTTCACGGGGTTGTTGCATTACTATATGTAACACACTTAGAATAGTGCCTGGCACATCCTCAGTGCCATATGGATGCTTGTTCCATTTATGATCTAATTTTAAATGACCAGATTTCAAATATGCTAATGTAAGACACAAGAGCTAAACCAGGTGACTCTTATTACTAGGGAATGAATTGGTTGCTCTGCTTCTCTATTTTAGCATTCAATAGAGTCTTCCATTTTGAGCATTGGGGGAAAAAATCTTTGTCAGGAGGCTTTTTAGGTGCTGATTTGAAAGTGTCTTTAGTATATTTCTCATGATCGTATATTGCAGGAGAACTGTCATCCACCTACAGTGCTTCCCAAGTAAATGTCTGGGGCCTATGGTATGTGTCCCCACTGCTCATATGGAAGGGAGTCCTCTAAATACCTGGGAGATCAGCCGTGCTAGTTATAGGTGTCAAGTGCTGAGCATTCTCTCCCATCCTCCTCTTCTTCCTTTGGGAACCTGCTCCCCTACGTTGAGTGATCCTGGTGGGGCTGTCCATGAAGGTGACTTGTGCCTCCTCCTGCCCTCACACGTGGGCAGTGACCTGCAGTGGGTCAGCTGTAGTACTACATTCCTCCAGTCACAGTAGCTGGTTTAGGGATGGGCATTTGTCCAATTTGGGCTGCAAAGGTGTCCCCCGGGGATTCTTCTCCTGGATCTACTGAGGGAAGACTATTCTCTTCATTTATGTTAGCAGGTTGCAAGGATGTTGGCCAGGGCCCACCAGAAGTTACCTTTCCTGGGATATGGAAAGAGTCTGTCTACAGTAGGAGTGGCACTAACAGGCAAAGAGAAGTGGATACAAGCACAGCAGAGAAAGAGAAGCAGCAACAGAAACACAACCAGATCATTTGAGCACCTAGGTACAGCTTTAGCTGAACCAGTCTACACGCTAACTTTTCAATTATGGGAACTAATAAATTCCCACTTGTTTTGCTAGTTTATGTTGAATTTCTGTCAGCTGTATTTAAAACAGTTCTCACTAGCAGAATCTGGAAATGTTTAATGATACTAGATTTTCTAGAATTTCCTAATATGACCTCATAATAAAAGTTTGAAGAGTGGATCAGTATGCTGCTGGGATTGACTCTCTTGCTGCTTTAAGAATGGGTCAGTGAGGTACTTCTGTGACCTGATGATGGAGCCATTCATATTGGACTTAACCATTCTGTGCCTTCCTTTATGTTCCCTCTCTTTGGAATGCTGTTCCCTTTGACTTCTTAGGTTCTTGCTGGCTTGTTCAGCATTCAAAGTTCCATTCAAATGTTTTTCTTCTGCAGTTGTCTTTGATCTTGCTAGTCAGATCCTTTCTCTTCCTTCTCTGGGTTCTCATAGCACTTTAATTTTTCTCCATTTATCTCAATTTGTATTATGTTATACTAAATTGTCCGAGTGACCCATGTGTCCTCTGGAATCATCCTGGCTTTGGGATTCTAATGGCACTGATTCGATTACCCATTGATGTGAGGTGTGAACCTGGTCTTCTCCTAATTAGGGTTTTGGGGGTGGGACTGTTGGGAGGTGCCCATAAAAATCATTCATATCTCCCTCTAGCACTTTTATGAGTTGATTTTTATCCTTATGTCTTTTCTCCAATTCTAATTGCCTTCAAGGATCAAGAATGAGTATCTAATTCAGGGTATTTAAAATAAATTATTATGGAGGATTTAAACTTTTTTGTTTAGTTGGTTTATATTTTCTACATTTTCTGTACTGGGCATGTGTTGCTTTACTTTTCCTCTTTTTTTTATTATACTTTAGGTTCTGGGGTACATGTGCAGAACATGCAGGTTTGTTACATAGGTATACACATGCCATGGTGGTTTGCTGCACCTGTCAACCGGTCATCTACATTAGGTATCTCTCCTAATGCTATCCCTCCCCTAGCCCCCCACCCCCGACAGGCCCCAGTGTGTGATGTTCCCCTCCCTGTGTTCATGTGTTCTCATTTTTCAACTCCCACTTATGAGTGAGAACATGAGGTGTTTGGTTTTCTGTTCCTGTGTTAGTTTGCTGAGAATGATGGTTTCCAGCTTCATCCATGTCCCTGCAAAGGACATGAACTGATTCCTTTTTATGGCTGCATATTATTCCATGGTGTTGCTTTTATATTTAGAAAAAAGTATTACAACTGGGCACAGTGGCTTATGCCTCCCAGCACTTTGGGAGGCTAAGGCAGGCAGATCACGAAGTCAAGAGATCGAGATCATCCTGGCCAACATGGTGAAACCCTGTCTCTACTAAAAATACAAAAATTAGCTGGGTGTGGTGGCACATGCCTGTAGTCCCAGCTATGTGGGAGGCTGAGGCAGGAGAATCACTTGAACCCAGGAGGTGGTGGTTGCAGTGAGCCGAGATTGTGCCACGGCACCCCAGCCTGGTAACAGAGTGAGACTCTGACTTAAAAAAAAAAAAGAAAAAAAATATTAAAAACCAGTAAAAATGATTCTCTATTATGTAGATGGTATCAAAATAAGAGTGGCAAAATCATATGAAGGAGGTGATAATGACAGCTTATTTTATTTTCTAATAATCTTCTTATTACATAAAACACATAAGCAAACCATTTATTAACTAATTCCTGATTATTTCAAATGGTCAGCTGTAAATAGACCTCAAATAAGGGTTTTTATGATCCAGTTTCAACAATTGACTTTGGCATTCATCACTAATATTTATGCTTAATTTTACATTTCACAGAACTAAGCCATACACAAGCTCTATTTATTCTCAGGATATTAAATATCTGCTGTGTGTTTTACAAACATCCATTATAACATAGAAGGCAGAGATCTATCTGAAATGCTCAGTATTCCAAAAGAATATATAAAATTTAACAAAAACTATGACATTATGAGGGCATACATTTTGCTTAATCTTCCCCACTTTGGATAAATGTGCCAAATATCCATAGTCAAAATTGGAACAAGACAAATAGTGATTGTCAGTTTAACTGGGCAAAATTCAGTGTCCAGTGTCCTGAATGATAATATAGTAGGCAAAAAGTATCTAATACTTAATGCAGAGAAAATTAAGATAGAATACAAACTTTTTTGACATGAAATATGAACTGAACATATTATGTTCATTGTATAGTATATTGGCTTTCCTTTTAAAAATTAATCTCCTCATGCTATCTCTCCCTATAGGTGATGGGGAGGAAGGCAGCAAATCACACTGCCATGTGTGTACCTATGCAGCAATCTTGCATGTTCTTCACATGTACCCCCAAATCTAAAATGCAATAAAAAAAAACCTCTTCATAGCACAATGATGTAACCAGACTTGTAGGCTCCTTATAAGGCCCTTGTTCAAAAATAAAAAATAAAAATAAAAATTAATCTTATATTTACCCCCTTGTAAATCCTTTTTTAAAAACAGACAGACTTTTAACATTCTAAGAGGGTGGTTTGTTTCTTGATGTTAAGCCAGGGTACCTAAGGATATTTTACAAACACATCCATTAAATTGCTGACTTCTCCAACTTTGACAATTTGCTAAACTGATATAACAGGTAGTTCAATTTAGCAGCTGTATAGAGAGCAATCGTTTAGCACAGTTTGATATTTAACACTGCAGCTTAACCATAAAAATACAATTTATGCTAATATGTTCTATTCAGGCCTGTTTCCAACAAAGCCTACAATTTAGCCACTTCGAGTTCTCACAACTGCTGTTTACTAATAATGCTTGATTTCAACAGAAAAAAAAATTCCTTCAATTCAAACAGCATGGGAAACTCATATTTTGAGGGAAGTTAATCATTTGGTGATTCTTTAATCCTTATGCTAAAAGTTGGATGTAATTTTCACATCTTCTCTGTTTTCTTTCTTCATGTTATATGGTGTTTTGGTCCTTAGAGAATTAAAACAAGTACAGCATATTCACATTTTATGCAGAGGATGCATTCCTAAAAAACTCACATAATTCAAAACTTGCACAATTTGAGTCTAGTTTTCAGTTAGGAATAAATATAAAGATTTGCTTGACTTCAACTGTGCATAAAAGGAGGGTTTATTAATTTTTTATGTGATAGAATTTAAAATGTACATGAAATGCAACTGTACTGTGTATCTTTTGCCTCCTTTCAATGTCTGCTGGGCTGTCCATCTCTTTTCCTGTTCATGTTGCTGAGTCAGAAACCGGAGTGAAGCTCCTCCCCCTTAGCCAATGTGGAGCAGCCAAACAGGAAAGGTGTGTCAGTTTCAAACTATGGCCACGTGGCTACACATTCATTGGCACTCCTTCCATTGAGAGGTTGGGTCTATGACCCCTACTCTAGAATCTGAGCTGGCTGTGACTACTTTGACCAGTCTTTACTGTGGATGTGATGCTATGCTATGTGGTTCCCAAGGTGTAGTTGACAGAATAATGTTCCCTCCCGCTGCCATAGATGTTCACAGCATAATCCGCAGAATCTGTGAATATGTGTTACCTTACATGGCAAAAGGGACTTGGCGGATGCAATTGAGTTAGGGATCTTGAACCTGGAAGATTATCCTGGATTATCTGGGTGGGCTCAGTGTAGTCACAGGGGTCCTTAGAAGAGGGAGACAAGAGTCTCAGGGCCAGAGAGAGCTTTGAAGATGCTATGCTGCTGGCTTCAAAGATGGTAGAAAGGGCCATGGGCCCAGGAATGCAGGTGGCCTCTAGAAGCTGGAAAAGGCAAGGGAACAAATTTTTTCCTGAGTCTTCAGAAGGAATGCAGCTCTGTTCACACCTTGATTTTATTCCAGTGAAATCCGTAAGGGACTTCTGACTTCCCAAACTGTACGATAGTAAATTTGTATTGTTTTAAAGCACTAAGTTTGTGGTAATTTGTTATAGCAGCAATGGGAAACCAATACACAGGGCTAGGTCAGGAAAGGCCTGGTTCTCCTGGAATGTTCATTCCCTGGATCCTCCCACCCTTCCTCTCAGGATGCTCCCTTTTGGAATCCCACTACCATACTCTAAGAAACCCAAACTGTGCATGGGTGCTCTGCTCAGCTGCTCAGAGGAGCCCTGCCTTTGAGCCTTCCCAGCCCAGGTGTCAGATATATCAGTTAAGAAATCCCTCTATGATTCCAGCCCTTAGCCATTAGAGTTACTCCCAGCTCTTTTTCTTTTGTTTGTTTTGAGATGGGTTCTTGCTCTGTCGCCCTGCTGGAGTTCAGTGACGTAATCATAGCTCACTGCAATCTCAAACTCTTGAGTTCAAGCAGTCCTCTCACCTTAGCCTTTCTAGTAGCTAGGACTACAGGTGCACAGCAACACACTCAGCTATTTTTTTTTCTTTGTGGTAGGAGTAAGGTCTTGATATGTTGGCCAGGCTGGTCTTGAACTCTAGGCCTTAAGTGATCCTCTCACCTCAGCCTCCCAAATTGCTGGGATTACAGGTGTGAGTCACCACACCAAGCCCCCAGCTCTTTGAATCTTCCAAGCTGAGACCCCAGATATAGTGGCACAGAGACAAACTATTTCTGCTGTTCTCTGCCAAAATTTCTGACCCGCAGAATTCAGGAGCTTAATAAAATGGCTATTTTAAACCTGTAAATTTGGGGTTATTTGTTGAGGCAGAGGAGGAGGTAAGGATAAGTGACAAAGCAAAACATCTCACTGCTTAGAGGCAAGTGTAGTTTGGGCTGTGGTGGAGGTTAATGTTACCAGCTGATTTAGACTGATGCTATGATGGAGCTGAGGGAAAAAGAGACTGATGCTGTGATGGAGCTGAAGGAAAAAGAGACGAACCCAAGAAGAGACAATAGGCGTATCTCACTCATCAAAGCCTAATATTACTTTAAAATACCTTTATTTTCCTCCCTAATGATACAATGACCTCAGGACACTTTAACTCCATTTACCTCCCTCCTGATCATAAATTATTGTTGCCATGCATTTTATTCCTATCATTTTTTTAACTGACAAGGCATTTTTGATGTTTTATACAAATAGTGTTAATTTAGATTCATCCACATCTTTGTTGCTTTCTCTGCTTTTCTTGTAGCTCAGATCTTTCATCTAAGATCACCTTTCTTTTTCTTCAGGAAGAAAATTCTTTAGAATTTCTTTTGGAGAGTGACTGCTAGTAGCAAATTCAGTTTTTGTTTGAAAAATGGCATTATTTGCTCTCATTTTTAAAAGATGCTTTCACTGAGACTATAATTCTAAATTGGCAATTGTTTTCTTTGAATTCATTGAAGATATCATTTTATTGTCTACAGCCGCCATCGTTTCTGCTGAGAAGACAACTGCAGTTTTTGAAGGTAATCTTAATTTTCTCTGGTTTTCTTTTCCCCCTCACTTCTGTTCCTTTTGTCATAATTTTGTGAAGTTTCACTATGATGTGTCTAGGAGTGGGTTGCTTCCACTTAGTGTGATTGGGTTTCACTAGGTCTTTTACTGGATACTTGTGACCAACATCTTTCATTTGTTCTGGAAAATTCTCAGTGATTATCTTTCAAAATATTTCTTCTACCCATTCTCTCACTCTTCTCATACTCTGAATAAAATGTATGTTGGACTTTTTCCTCTCTGTATCTCAGCCTCTCTTTTGTATTTCCTCTGTTACTGTCTCTGTTTGAAATATTTTCGGTAATTTCTTTGGGCCTTTTCACTAATTCTCTCTCTAATAATGTCTAATCTCTTGTTAAACCCAGTCATTGATCTTCTGTATTTTAAAAAAATTTCTGGAGCCTCTTGGGTTATTTTTCAAATCTTTGATGTCATTTTCAGATTCTTGTTCTGTGCAGATAGACTTATACTTTATTTATTTGAACAAATAAGCCTGGTTGTTTTATAGTTTGCATTTCTGTATTAGTCTGTTTTCACACTGCTGCAAAGAACTACCTGAGACTGGGTAATTTATGAAGAAAAGAAGTTTAAGTGACTTGCACAGTTCAGCAGGCTTCACAGGAAGCCTGACTGGGAGGCCTCAGAAAACTTATAGTCACAGTGGAAGGTGAAGAGAAAGCAAGTACCTTCTTCACATGTCGGCAAGAGAGAGCGATGGGGGATATGCCACACACTTTCAAACCATCACTTCTTGTGAGAACTCACTCACTATCATGAGAACAGCATGGGAGAAATCTGTTCCCATGATTAGGTCACCTTCCACCAGGTCCCTTCCCCAACATTAGAAATTACAATTCAACATGAGATTTGGGTGGGGACATAGCACCAAACCACATCAGTTTCATTATTCCAATATTGCTAGTATTGGTTTATCTGTTTCTGCTGATGTTGCTTCTGCTTATAATGCATTGTTTCCTAGGCTGCTTGGTGTTTTTTTTTTTTTTTTTTTTTGCAAAGTCTATCATTGTCCTGAAAAAATAATTTGTGGGAATTATTTGAGGCCTAAGATAATGGGCTCCTCTCCGGAGAGGATTTTTTTTTTCTTTTGCTGGGTACCTTGGGTCATTCCTGGTCTGCTATAATTTTAAAATAAACTTTGGCTTTTTTTTTTTCTTTTTTTTGCCAAAACAGGTAAAGTAATTTTGGACAGAAAAATTCTTGCTAAGTCTGCCTTTTCCCCTTTCCTTAGTTATCCTGCTGATTAGTTTCTTAACTCTTTTCAGAACTCTGTTCAAATATCTCCTTATCAATGGAGCCTTCCCTGACCACTTGATACAAAATATTATTCTTTCGTAGTGCAGTCTTCCTATCCCACATTATTTTGTTCATAACATTTTTTACAATATAGAATAGTCTGTGATTCATTATTTTTGCAGATTTTAATTTTTTAAATTGACAAATACACATTGTTTATATTTATGGTGTACAATATGATATATATGTATATGTATATATATATATATATTCAAACACTAAATGACTAAATCAAGCTAATTAACATGTCCATTAACACACATAATTGTTGTTTATTTTGTGGGAAGAGCATTTAAAATCTCTCTTAGCAATGTTTAAGTATATAATGCATTGTTATTAACTATAACCACCATATTGTACAGTAGATATCTTTAACTCATTCTTCCTATCTAACTGAAATTTTATGTCCTTTGACCAGCATCTCCCCAACCCACCCCCCAACCAGCCTTTAGGAAACACTATTTTATTCTCTGCTTTTATGAGTTTGACTTTTTTAGATTCCACATGTAAGTGAGATCATGCAGTATTTGCCCTTCATGCCTGGCTTATTTAGCTTAACAGAATGTTCTTTAGGTTCATCTGTGTTTTCACAAATGATAGGATTTCCTTATTTTTAAAAGCCAAATAATATTCCATTCCATCCAATATATATTACATTTTTTGACTCATTCATTTGTTGATGGCCACTTTGGTTGATTCTATATCTTGGCTATTGTAAATGATGCTGCAGTGAACATGGGAATGCATGTATCTCTTTAACATACTGATTTTATTTCCCTTGAATATATACCTGCAAGTGGAGTTGTTGGATCATATGGTAGTTCTAGTTTTAATTTTTTAAGGAACTTCCCTACTGGTTTTTATAAAGGCTGTACTATCTTACCTTCCCATCAGTAGTGTAGAAAGCTTCGTTTTTCACCACATCCTCACTAACACTTGTTTCTCATCTTCTGGATAACAGCCATCTTAACTGGTGTGAGGTAATATCTAATTGTGATTTTAATTTACATTTCCATGATGTAATTTGTTATCGATTCCATCATTAGTGATGAGCGTTTTTCATGAACCTGTTGCCATATGTATGTCTTCCTTTGAGAAATGCCTTTTCAGATCCTTTGCCCATGTTATTTATTTTCTTTATAGTGAGTTGAGTTTCTTATATATTTTTGGTACTAACCTGTTATCAGATGATTGGTTTGCAAATATTTTCTCCTGTTTGGGTTTTTTTTTTTTTTCATTCTGTTGATTATTTCCTTTGCTATGCATAAGCTTTATAGTGTGATGCAATCTCGCTTGTCTATTTTTGCTTTTGTTGCCTGTGCTTTTGGGGTCATATCCAAGAAATCTTTACCAAATCCAGTGTCTAAAAGCTTTTCTCCTTTGTCTTTTTCTGCTAGTATTATAGTTTATTATGTTTAAGTCTTTAATCCATTTTGACTTGATTTTTTTTTTTTTTTTGAGATGGAGTCTTGCTCTGTCATGGAGTCTGGAGTGCAGTGGCGCGATCTCAGCTCACTGCAACCTCCACCTCCTGGGTTCAAGTGCTTCTCCTGCCTCAGCCTCCTGAGTAGCTGGGTTACAGACACGTGCCACCATGCCTGGCTAATATTTGTATTTTTAATAGAGACGGGGTTTCACCATGTTGGTCAGGCTGGTCTCAAGCTCCTGACCTCGTGATCCACCCGCCTCAGCCTCCCAAAGTGCTGGGATTACAGGCATGAGCCACCATGCCCTCTCTTGATTTTTATATATGGGATGAGACAAGGGTCTGTTATGGTTTGGCTCCATGTCCTCACCCAAATCTCATCTCCACCTGTAATCCCCATGTGTCGAGGGAGGGAGGTGTTTGGATCATGGGGGTGGTTCCCCCATACTGTTCTTGTGATAGTGAGTGAATTCTCACAAGATCTGTTTTTTTTTTTTGATAAATGTGAGGCTCTTTCTCCTTGTGTGCACTCTCTCTCTCCTGCCGCCTAGTGAAGAAGGTGCCTGCTTCCCCTTCCACCATGATTGTGTTTCCCGAGGCTTCCCCAGCCATGTGGAACTGTGAGTCAATTAAACCTCTTTCCTTTATAAATTACCCAATCTTGGGTAATATCTTTATAGCAGTGTGAGAATGGACTCATACGGGATCTAATTTCAAATGTCTATCCAGTTTTCCCAAGGCCACTTCCCAAATATGGGTTCTTGGCATTTTTGTCAAAGATCAGCTGACTATAAATGCACACATTTATTTCTGGGCTCCCATTCTGTTTCATTGGTCTCTATGTCTGTTTTTGTGCTAGTACCATGCTGTTTTGATTACTATAGCTTTCTGGTAGATTTTGAGATCAGATAATGTGATGCCTCCAGCTTTGTTCTGTTTGCTCAAGGTTGCTTTGTCCATTTGGGGTCTCTTGTGATTCCATAT
This sequence comes from Cacajao melanocephalus, assembly GCA_963573385.1. Classification (NCBI taxonomy): domain Eukaryota; kingdom Metazoa; phylum Chordata; class Mammalia; order Primates; family Pitheciidae; genus Cacajao; species Cacajao melanocephalus. The sequence continues at coordinate 57,967 of CAUYLG010035647.1, forward strand.
CAATTTTAAGATTGATTTTTCTATTTCTGTGAAAAATGTCACTGGTAGGAATTGAATCTGTGGATTACTTTGGGTAGTATGGACTTTTTAACAATATTAATTCTTCTGTGTTTATAGATTTATCACTATCTTGTAAGTTTCAAGAGGGCAGAAACATTGTTTATTCATTGCTCATTCCTGGTACCTACAATGATATCTGGCACATTGTAGGCACGAAATAAATATTTAGCAGAATGTATAAATGAATGTGTATTACTCAGATACTCAGAACCCTTTAGACAGAATTCAGTATAGTACAGTATACAGATATTTGTTGATCAGGGATATGGGCAATACAAAGCAGTATCTAGAATAATCTTTCACCCTTAGAGATCCACGTAATTAAAGAATATGAACTTCTCTCTTCAATACTAACTCATATTTAAAAAAATCATGTTTAAATATATTTGATAAATAGTATTCACTTAATACTCTGCTAGAAGGACAGTATCTTAATAGTTTATTAAATAGGCAGTGATTAATAAATCTGTTTGTGCTAAAAATTTCCCCTTCAACATAAAAATGTAATGGTAGCAAAGCTGAGCCACTTGTTCAACAAATACTATAGAAATTCAGTGTTATGCATGGAAGGCTTGCTGTTATGAAAATGAATAGCATAATGTTTTGGTAAAATAATATTTTACATCTTGTGCAAGAAAAACCTGAGCAGTTTATTTTAGTTTGGCACTAAAATTTCCTTCCACTTCTGAACATTCAACTAGATGGTTATATAAGCAGGCTCTCCTCTCTTACAGATTTTCTGTATTTTAAATTCTGAAAGGGCCTTAGAAAGCAAGACATTCTCTTCCCTTGATTTTAAATATGAGGAAACTGAGGTACAGATAGCGTGACTTGAGCCACATCATATAATTGGATAAGGGATCTAGATCTTGGCTCCACAAACTTTCCAGATGGCTGCCTCTTAGGCTATAAAGATCTTAACTTTGAAATAGATTGACTAAATCTGTGACAAGTTTAACATGAATGAATCATTTTTTTTTAAGTGACTTTTGTATTCACAGAAGAGACTTAGAGTTTAGCCCTGCACTGAAAGTTTTCCAGGCAAAACTTTTAGGAGTTTCAGTATTAGCAGGCAAATCTACTCCGCAGACAACTAGACATGGACAAGGGCCTCCTTTGAGCCACTCTCCTTTGTAACTAACTGGGATAGCACTGGGCATTTCCTCCTTCCAGCTATTGCTGTTCCCCGCCCCCAGATCTGACAAACAGGAGGAACTCAGCTTTCCCTGGACTTATAAGAAATATTTAGCAGAACTGCATCTTTGTGTCCCTGCAAATTAGTATGTTGAAACCCTAAACTCAGTGGGATGGCACTAGGAGGTAAGACCTTTGGGAATTAATTAGGCTATGAGGGTGGAGCCCTCATAATGGGATTAGTGCCCTTATAAGAAGAGACACCTGTAAGAAGAGAATTTGCTTCCTCTCTGTCTGGCTTGTGAAGACACAGCAAGCAGGTAGCCATCTGCAAACCAGAAGGTGGGCCCTCACCAGATGCTGGATCTACCAGCGCCTTGATCTTGGACTTCCCAGCCTCTGCAACTGTGAGAAATAAATTTCTATTGTTTATAAACCACTCAGTCTCTGGCAATTTGTTATAGCAGCCTGAAGTACGAGTAGACTCTTCATGTTCTGTACCATGGCCTGCAAGATTCTACGTGGCTTGGCTCCTGCCTCCTTCTTAGGCCTCATTTTGTGCTACTGTCATCGTGCTCACTACAATCCATCCTCTTCTCAAACTCACCAAGCTTATCATTGTTCACGTGCTCTTAACCTGGAACTAGTTTTCCATTCTTCCCATGGCTAGCTCCTTCCCACCCTTCATATCTCAACTTGGAAAAATAAATCAGTCAACCAACCAGTCAATCAAGCAGTCATTTCCTGGGAAGGGCGTTCCTTGCTATTCTGTCTAAAGCAGGTGCATTTTTTTTTTTTCAGTCCTCTGACTTGGTGCCTTGTTTATTTCTTACATAGCACTTGTGACAATTTATAATCATTTTATTTATTTGTTTATTTTCTGCTTCTTTACAAGATTATATGCCCCTAGAGGGCAGGAGCGTCATTTGTTCTGTGCCCCAGCAGGTGCCTGGCATGTGAAAGGCAATCCACAATGGTCTGTGGGATATATAATGAAATGACCTCTCAGAGTTCCCTCTAAACTCTCCATCCTGTGGCCGTCAGTGGCCCTTCTCCCTGTTATCTGTCCATTAGCAAAATCGGATCCTTCTAGTAGTGGTCAGTATGCTTTTCCACAATAAACAAGACTTCTCTGCCATGTGTCCTCCATGGGACTTCTTTTTAAACTCATGATCCCTTTGCTGCCTTCTGGGTGATTGCTTTTCCCTCTTCTGAAGTCAGTGCTCCTTGCATAGACTTCGCTTTCTGAAATGTGAATTCTGTTCTGGATATTGGTTGTGCACCTTTGAGTTCTGACTTGGTTGCTTTTCTCCTCACTTCTCCCTTAGGGCTATCATGTCAGCTTTGATATGACAGTTTCGATCTCCGTTTTTCCCCCATACAGGTCATATTCTTGAGAGAACAAAATGTTGTTATTGAATAGCCCTTCTGTATTGTCTGCTTGCTCATTTTTTTTCTCAAGAAAAGTTCTATCCAGGTTTATTATTTGGTCAAAAAATAAATAGTATGGGCCCAGCATGGTGGCTCATGTCCATAATCTCAGCACTTTGGGAGGCTGAATGGGAGAAATCACTTAAGGCCAGGAATTCAAGACCAGCCTGGGCAACGTAGCAAGACCCTGTATTTACAAAACAAAGTTTTAAAGTTAGTCAAATATGTGATTGCATAGTCCCATTTACTCAGGAGGCTGAGGAGGGAGGATCGCTTGAGTCCAGGAGCTCAAGGCTATAGTGAGCCAAGATTGTGCCATTGCACTCCCGCCTAGGCAACAGAGTGAGATGCTACCTCTAACCTCTCTCAAAAAAAGAAAAAAATGAGTATGGAATTTTTTCTTTATTGTTCTACTTCTTTATCTGAGCATCACTTGAATCCTCCCTTTTGTACATGAGAGGCTGTATGTTTGCTACATCCTGCTGCTGCCTATGGATGGTGGGTAGCAGACTGAGCCTTCCGCTAGGCTACTCATCATCAGGACATTTTTTTTTTCTTTTTGTTCTGTCCTTTTAACTAAAAACAAACCAAACAAAACTCTAGGAGCCCCTCAGCTCAGAAGGAGGTGGATCTGGTATCCTGATGGCATTTTAGCTCTGGCATCCCATCCCATCCTGCTTGCTGGTGAGATAGCCACTAAGAAGTGCGTGACTTGTGGCCCTGGGGGTTTGGCTTAGATGTGACTGTTTTTCTTTTTTCTCCACCCAGCTGCACCTTTATTAGCTTTTGCTATTTTCTGCTAAGACAGGCAGTTAATCTTTGGTGGTTAGTCCCCCATACCTTTTCTTCTCTTTCATAGTCCAGAAATAATATATATTTGTGCATGTGTGTGTGTTTTTGTGTGTCTGCCTGCACATAAGAAAAAGAATAACAAAAAGTGTGATCATGTTTTGAACTGTATGTTCCCTACTTTATGTTTGTGCTTGTTAGTTAAATTTGATTTTTGTGCATTATTGATATCTAGATCTTCTTGATTTGGATCAGTCATGGTTTCATTGCTATTAGTAATTTTTGATAGGGGTTTAAATTTATAGTCGATATCAGTAAAACCTGTTGTTAATGATTCTCCTTTTCTTCCTCTAGGGCAGGGTCTGCTACTGGTCTGTGGCCTGTTAGGACCTGGGCCGCACAGCAGGTGAGCTGTGGGCGAGCATGACCGTCTGCGCTCTGCCTCCTGTCAGATGAGCAGGGCATTAGATTCTCCTAGGAGTGAGAACACTATTGTGAACTGTGCATGTGAGGGATGTAGATTGCACATTCGTTTTGAGAATCTAACTAAAGCCTTATCATCTGTGGTGGAACAGTTGCATCCTGAAACCATTCCCCTGCCACCTGTCTATGGAAGAGTTGTCCCTGCTGTCAAAAAGGTTGGGGGCTGCTGCTCTAGGGACTCCCTCATGCTAGACTTTTGTTTTGTTGGCATTTGTTTCATTCAACTAACATTTATTAGGCACCTACTCTGTACCAGGCAGAGCCTTGAGGATACTAAATAGTCCCTCCCTGTCTTTCAACTGGCCAAGACCTATTCATATTTAAACTTTTAAAAATTGGCAGATTTAATAATACAACTCCTATGCTATCACCAATTCTGTCAGCAAGTAATTAATGGAAATGTTAAATAGTACTGGGCAAGAACTGACCCAGTGGAACGACATTTGTTAAATTCCCCCAGGCTGACATTTACCCTGACCTGTTAATCAATTTTGTCTTCACTGGATAAATAAATTACAGTTTTCCCGTTTCATGATGGGTAGGTCATACAAGATAAAACTGAAAGCATTACATAAATTCCTCTTTTTGAAGGACACGATTTATCAGATTTATTCTGGAAACCCTGTTGATTTCTGCAGTGGTTGTAGCTGTTCATCAAAATAAGCTAGGGCTACACTCATATGTTCTGGAGGTTTTGAGTGTAACAGCAGGCAAGGGGAAGATGACGGGGACCCAGTTCCATCAATGCCATTTAACTGCTTTTGTCTGTGAGGAAGAAGAAAATGGAAGGACAAGGATTTTGTCCCCTTTGAATCCCCTTTTGCATTTCCATTCTCGAAACTTTAGTGATAGTTGTCACTCCGGTGGATTCAGACCTTTCCAGCCCCTTTGACATGGATAATGGACACGGCTTTACTTTCAGTGCTGTGTGGTTGCTGTTAATCAAAACCAAGCAAACAAGGAAATCTTATAAAGTACCATTATAAAAAAATCGATGTTGGAAGGACATCCTTTGAAGTATGTTTTACAAGTGGGATGAATATACGCCCATTCCCTTATGCTTTCCTCTGCCGCCTTCTCATTTGCAAGAAGTAAGCATTTCTTTACTTTTACTGACTCACCTCAGAAATATTTACTTCCTCCCTCCTTTTAAATGCTAGGTAGCAGAACCCCTCTGCAGCCCCTGGACCCCCACATTTCAGCAACTGTCCCTTTGGCCTGAACTTGCCACGTGACTGAAGTTCCTATGCATTCAGTAGAAACTGGAATATTGTCTTTCACATTTTCTTTTCTCTTCCTTCACCTTTAAAAGTATATAGAAGGGGTTGGGCCTGGTGGCTCATACCTGTAATCCCAGCACATTGGGAAGCTGAGGTGGGCGGACCACCTGAGGTAGGGAGTTTGAGACCAGCTTGGCCAACATAGTGAAACCCTGTCTCTATTAAAAACACAAAAATTAGGCAGGCATGCATGACTATAGTCCCAGCTACGCAGGAGGCTGAAGCAGGAGAATCACTTGAACCTGGGAGGTAGAGGTTGTGGTGACCTGAGATTGTACCACTGCACTCCAGCCTGGGCAACAAGAGTAAAACTCTGTCTCAAAAAAAATGTATATATAAAGTATGTAGAAGGGGCTGGGCGCAGTGGCTCATGCTTGTAATCCCAGCACTTTGGGAGGCCGAGGCGGGCCGATCACAAGGTCAGGAGATTGGGACCATCATGGCTAACATGGTGAAACCCCATCTTTACTAAAAATATAAAAAATTAGCCGGGCATGGTGGCATGTGCCTGTAGTTCCAGCTACATGGGAGGCTGAGGCAGGAGAATCACTTGAACCCAGGAGGTGGAAGTTGCAGTGAGCTGAGATTGTGCCACTGCACTCCAGCCTGGCGACAGGACAAGACTTTGTCTCAAAAAAGAAAAATGTAGAAGAGAGAAAGTCCCAGAATGAAGAATCCAGCAAGAACAGTGAGAAGTCTTTATATATATAACAAAATGCAAATTCCTTTACCTTTACTGCCGTACCTTCTCTCATCAACCCTCATTCTCTCATCAACCCTCATTCATCAGTCCTCACCGAACTTTTGGCAGCAGGTAAAATGTCCACTTTACCTTGGAGGAGATGGGGTGGGGAGGCAGTGTGGTTACCTGGTTTGCAGAAGGTTACACAGCTAGTGCATTGCAGTGCAGGGGCGACGTGGCAGGCCTTGAATCCAGCTGCCAGATCAGCAGAGGTGGGGAGGCTGGATCTGACACACCCTGAGCCTCCCCGCCACTTCCTCCCTTTTGCCCCGGACAGATCTGGCTCCCCCAAATGTGACCCTATGAGTGGGGTTTTCATGTCGCCATTTGCTTCGCAGCTCTGTGGGGATGAAGGTCAAGTCCTTGCCTTTATTTTCTGACAAGGTTCCTATGAGGCTTATTTTAGGTGTTGTTCTTCTGATGTTTTACCAGGCTGATGCGAATGGTGCCAAGCTCTCGGAAAGAACTTGCTCCCCTTGGAGCCACGTGCCTTCTTCCCCTAGCCCGTTGTTTGCTTTCCATCCTTCTCACTGTTCTTACAAGGGGAGGACTCTCCTTCTCTCCTTGTTCCTGGGCCCAGCTTGCCAGAGCTCACCCACACCTTGCAGAAGCAAATCCTGATGTGTGCTTCTGAGCCAGGCTTCTCTCAAGCTTGTTCAGCTGTGCAACGATGCCCACTTTAGCCCCACTGGGCACAGCTTGTGCTGATCTTGCCTTGCTTTCTCTCCCACTGGCCCAGACACCAGCAGGCCCATCCTCTTAACATTCCTCAAGGAGTATTTGCTTGGCAGCAGAACCTCTGCTCCAAGGAGATTGTTCCTCTGAATTGTCTGTCAAGGGAATTATCAGAGAAGAAAACAGCTTGCTACTTCTTGTAGCTGACATGTGGGTCAGGGTTAATAAGTGGTTGTACTGAATCAAACAGCTCGAGCCCATGGCCCTCAGATGGTTCCATTCACACCCTTTCTCCCTTTTAAAAACAGCTTTATTGAAGTATAATTTGACACCATAAAATTAACCAATTTTAATTGTACAACATAGTGATTTCAGAGTTGTGGAACCATCATTGTAGTTTTAGAATATTCTCATCATCCCCCAAAGATCTGTTGTGCTCAATTGTAGACAATTTTCATCCCATCCCAGACCCAGGCAACCACTGGTCGACTTTTTGTCACTATAGGTTTGCCTTATTTGGGCATTTCATATAAATGGAGTCATGCAATATATAGTCTTTGCATCTCTTTTTTTTTTCACTTAGTGGAATGCCTTTGAAATTGATCTGCACTGTAGATATGTATCAGGATCAGTAGTAGTATGTATCATGTATCAGTAGTTTGTTTTGTTATACTGCCTACTGTATTCTCTTGGATCAATAGCCCTTGTTTATCCATTCACCAGTTGATAGACATTTGGGCTGGTTATACCTTTTGGCTATTGTGAATAATACTACCATACAAGTTGATTACAAGTCTTTATATGGACACGTATTTTCATTTTTCTTAGATACTTTCATTCCTCACAAGTGACAACCTTAGTAGGAAATTGCTAGGTCATAGGGTAAGTCTGTGTTTAACTTTTTAAGAAACTGCCAAACTGTTTTCCCAAGTGGTTGTACCACTTTATGTTATTGTCAACAATGTCAGAGGCCTCCTGTGTCTCCACATCCTTCCAATACATACCCTTGTTTCTTAAAGGTTGGCTTAGAGAAGTCACAAAGCCCTGCCTTGCTTCTTTGCTAGGCATTGCACCTTCACCAGAGTGCAGATTCATTCACTCAGATCTTTCTGCTCCCCAAATGCAAGTCTGAAATGGTGATAGAAAAATATGATTTTATAGCATTCGTATTCCTGCTCCCATAACTAGTAGCAGACTGTTTTTAGTTTTTTTCTTTATAGTACTTTTTCTCCTATAAAGAAAGGAAGAATTTCAATTTTTCCTAAATATCTGTAGGGAATTTAGTAATCCACCATGCAGCAAGGAAGGAGGGCTCATGTCAAAATGTAAATGGGCCTTCTGAGTATGCAGAAATCAACCAGTGTTACTTTCAGAATGTGTCTTTGCAAGCAATGGGTATGAGATCACAAAGGGCTCAGGTGAGCTGATTCTCATTAGGCCAGGTAGGAGCTGATTATTGTGTGGTGCAATGATATGTCAGAAAAAGAAAAAGAAAGAAAATAGAGTGAGTGACAGTCATAGGAAGAGAGAACAGAACAGTGAAATAGGAAAGGCCGGAGGAAAAAGTGTTCACTTTGGCCTTTTTGAATCCAGATCCCATTACCAGCTGAGAGCTTGTGGGCAGTTGACTAAGCCTCTTTGAACCTCAGTTTCCTCCTCAGTAAATGGGGATGATTTTCTCAATCTTGTGAGTACTGATGGTCTTCGAGTCAGCATGTGGAGTGTCCCACATCGGGCGAGGCTCACAGAGGGCGGAAGCAACGGATTGTTGCTGTTAGGAGGAGAAGGAAGAGGAGAAGGGCAGTGAGAGTCAGGTCGGGGGTCAGGGTGAATGCCAAAAGGTGGATAACAGTGGTTCTCAAACTTTCATCTGCCTAAGAATCATTTGGAGGCTTGGGCTGCACACCCAGAATTTGTGATCCAGGAGGGTGGAGGTGGGGCCTGGGAATCTGTATTTCTAACAAGTTCCTGGGGGCTGCTAATGTTGCTGGTGTGGGTATCCTATGCTGAGAACCTCAGGTGAAAGCAGGAGTGCTGGAGAATCAGGTTTCTGGCACAGGGAAGAGAGGATGCTTCTTGACACTGCCTGCATCCCAGACTCTGTTTAAAAAGAGGACAACACAGTTCCTGTCCTCAACATGTCAGTCTGGTGCAGTGATTGTTGGGGCAGGGGTGAGGGGCAAGGACTGGGAAGGTGGCTTATGATGTCTAAACTAGATCCTGCATGCATACCTTTTCAAACTCTGCTTGTTCCCAGCAGAAGATTCTCATACTGCATTTTAGGAAGGCACCCATGCCTCCCCCTTCTCCATGGTTTTGTCTCTTTTGTTTATTGCTTTATTTTTAGTACCCAGAAGAGGGCCTGGTACCCAGTGGATGCTCATTTGCTGAGTGAATGAATGAAGGTTGAAAATTACCATTTGTATTCATTTGCTAGCAATGTTGTAAAAAAAGTACCACAGGCTGGGTGGCTTAACAGAAATCCATTTTCTCAAAGTTCTGGAAGCTGAAAGTCTGAGATCAAGGTGTTACAAGTTGGTTTCTCTCGAGGCTGCTCTCTTTGGCTTGCAGACGGCCACTTCCTCACTGTGTCCTCCTGTGGCCTTTTCTCTGTGTACCTGCACCCTGGTCCCTCTTCCTTTTCTTATAAGGATACCAGTACACTGGACCCACCCATGTGTCCTCATGTAACCTTAATTACCTCTTTAAAGTCCCTATCTACAAAGACAGTCATATTGGGGGTTAGGGCTTCAACATACGAATTCAGGGGTGCCCAGCTCAACTGTTGCTCATAGCTGCTGACTGGAGGGGGTTGTATTTCTCAGCTTGGGGATCCACAAGTGTTGAGAACCCCCAACCTAGTGGATTCTTTAGGGCTTTCCTGAAAGGCCGAGGCGCCAGCCAAGTAAGGGAAGTGCTAGCTGTGGTTGTAAACTAATACATTCTATAATTTAGACCAGAAAGCAAAGACATAGACTTGGGTTTTAATGGGAAAAAAAGTAGGAATAAAAAGTATTGGCAGACGTAGTTTCTAGGAGGAACTATTCAGTTCTTTTATTACAGAGACATTGCCTATTGGTATGATCGATTCTTTTTTACTTGACATAAAATTGTGTGAGACGATTCCTTAGTTACATGTTGTTCCTAGACCCCACATCTTTTCATGCTTCTAAAGTCCGACTCGAGAGCTGCAGCATCCACGGGAGGTGTATTACCCTGAGCAGGGTCAGGGAAAGGGAAGACTGCTGGAGGAATCAGACAGTGGGACGCACACAGCAGGCCAGTCTCACTATTGTGCCTTTGGGTGTTGGAAGGAAACGGAATTTGTCGCTTACGCTGTGGGTTTCCCAGCAGCTCATCCTCCCACAGCACTGTCCTTGTACGTTGCAGCTTCTCAACGAATATATTACACCTCAGACCTCTGCTTGATCTGCAGATGTTCTGATGAATGAGTCTGACATTTTTCTGAACCTCCTAGTCCTCTTCCTTTTTCATGCTCAGGTTTAATCATTAGTCAGTCTGGGAGCTGCAGGAGAGACGGTGGGATGTGACACTCACCTCCGCCTGCACCTGCTGCCTCTACTGGAGACTCCTGAGGCTAAGAGAGGCAGGCAGGCAAGCAGCTGGGAAGTGGGGAAACCTGGGGCCACATCCCTCTCTTGGGTGCCTCTGTTCCCTCATTTGGTGGTAGCAGCAGGTGGCAGCTCACACAAGGGAGGAAGCACCTGGGGCCTCTAGACTGTGGAGTTGGAGGAGCCATGTAAGGTAACAGTTCTCATCCTATCCATTCATCTACTGTCCTGTGCAGTCCTAGCCTGAACTCCCTGTCTGATTTTTGTTTTCACCTTGTTTCTCTCCCTCTCTCCACCTTAGTCGACTCACACTGCTCTAACACACTCCATAGGCCCTGACTCCTTCTCCCCACCACTCAGTCACTTCTTTCCTTTCTCCTTTGGTTATAAACAGGTGACCACTATCAGGGTTTTGACATTGCAAATGTTGGAGATATGTTGAGTACTGCTGTTGTATTAGTTTCCCAGATGCCAGAACAAAGTAACACAAACCGGGTGGTTTAGAACAACAGAAAAGTATAGTCGCACAGTTCTGGAGGCCAGGGGTCTGAAATCAAGGTGTCCGCAGGGCCATGCTCCCTCTCAAGGCGCTAGGGAGGGGTCTGTTCCACCCTCCTAGCTTCTGCGAAGTCCTCGGCTTGTGGCAGCGTAGCTACAGCCTCCACATGGCGTCTTCCCTGAGTGTGTGTCTGCATCCACATTTCCCCTTTACATAAGGAGAGCAGTCACAGTGGGTTGGGGGCCCACTCTACTGTACAGTCTCATCTAACTAATTACATTGGCAGCGACCCTAGTGCAATAACAGCAGTTCTGAATTACTATGAGAAATAACTTTAGATTTAGTCTGAATTGGACTATCTAAAAACATGCTTGAAAATAAATACGTAAATTTGTATAACATGCTTACTCTTAAGATAGCAAAATATGGAAACTGCATATTATATAAATTAGGAGGCAAAGGTATATCACACCTTCAGGTGTGAATTCTTGGAGGCAGAATTAGAACAGATGGGAGGTTTGTGTCTTTAGTTGCCTGTTTTTGGGAAGCAGTTCAGAACAAGCTAGCCCAGCAAGGCAGGCTAAGGACTGGGAGCTCCGAGTTGGGGTTCTGGCATTGAATGCCTCCACCTGAGCCAATTGCTCATCCCCTTTGAGCCTGAAAATACTCTGTCTCAGGAGAAGAATAATAGTGCTCTAGAGAGAAGTGAAAGAAATTAACAAATGACACTGCAAACGTGTTTAGGAGATTTTCAGATGAAAGGTATGGCAAGAGCGGTGGTAAACTTTCAGATCTCACGTGGAATAGACACCAAAAATTATCTTCTCTTCTTTTCCATTGATCTCAGTCGGTCATAGCTCTAATCACAGATGTAGACGTAAGTATGGTTGACCTAGAGGGCAGATCAAAGAGAACATTAATCAGGTGGATGAAACCACTAGTTTCGAGAGGAATTTCTGAGTTGAGTATGTGCTGTTCATGTTCAGAGCTGGGAACAGTTTGCCCTTAGGGGGTGTGCTGGCTGGGTGTGCTTCCACTCGTGAGCCCACAGCAGGGCCCTGGATCTCTGAACATGCTGTGCTGGTTCCCCCACTGCCAGATGGATCTGTCCTCCAGAAGCATGCCTGTCTATGGACATTGGCCACCACAGACTCTCTTTATGTGCTACTTACCCTGGCAAGGTAAGTAGCACCAGGATTCTGGTCCGTATCACGCATTCTGAACCTCTGCCTTCAGTCTTGGTTTACTAGGTCTAAAGAAAGGTGCTCTGAGAGTAGCCTCGGCTATGCTTTCTTTCCTAGCAGTAGCAGCAGAATTCAACTATACCGTGCTTAGATAGACCCATCCTAACTGACCAACTGAATGAACAATAAAAATTTTATAAATCAATTTTTTTGTACTTCCAAAGAAATACAGTACTGTAATTCAAACCAGATTCATCAAGTGTGTGTTGAGAGTCACAGGAAGAATTCAAGGGCTAAATGACCAGATTGATTCATTCAATCAGTATCTCCTGAAGGCCCACTATCTGCTACCATAGGGGCTGACCTGGAAATGCTGTAGTGGGCATTCCTGCTGCTGGCGAGGGATTTGGACACATTCATTTGTGTGTATCCACTTGTCATGGGTCAGGTTCACAGGAAAACCAACTCTGAGATAACTCCTGCAGGCAGGAGGTTTATGGAGGAGTGCTCTCTAGGTCAACAAATGTAGGGGAATGAGAGAAGCAGGATTGGGTAGAGGGGGCAGTTGAACTGTGACAAATTCACAGTGAAGGCCCCTGCTGATCCCACAGGAGGCTTAGAAGCTGGGATGGCTCCTCAGAGTTGTCCCAAATTGAAGCAAGAGGCTTGAGTCTTTATATCCTTGCATCCCTGTGCCAATAGGCGTTGGACTCATGGATGCTCTCAGGAAGGGATGTGACCCTGGGGGAACCAGCTCCTTTCAGTCCAGGGCAATGCCCAGAAATGGACTCAGCTGAGAGCCTTTAGCAGTGGAGGTAATTCCATACCTCAGCCTTTGACTTCAGTCCTGAAGGGCAGGTTGCATGGAGATAATGGCCATGTACCAGAGCATCTGCTACTCTCAATAAATTTGTGTGGTGCTAACCACTGTACTGGATGCTGAAGCTATGGTGACTACCATAGGTATACGGCCTCTGCTCTCAGAGTTTTCTGTCCAATAGAAGGCCAACAAGTGAAAAGGCAACTGCAATTCAGAGTTTACTGTCCTATGGGATTACACAGTGGCGCTTCCTGGAGGAGGCTGCATCTAAGCTGAGATCTGGCTTCCAAGATCTCCAAGGCTTCCTGGAGGAGGTCACATCTAAGCTGAGATCTGGTCATGTGAAGAGGGGTGTGAAAAGTGTATTCCAAGCAGAGACCACACCACACAGGACATCCAAGGACCAGAGACAAAGAGCATCACAGGTTTGAAGAATGATTAAGGTTCAGAATGGCCAGAGGATACTCTGTGTGTGTGTGTGTGTGTGTGTGTGTGTGTGTGTGTTTAGGGGGTGGAGTGGGGTTATGGATGTATGTGAAGCCGGAGGAGTGAGCTGGGGCCAGGTGTGATAGCATCCTGAAACCATGGAAGTGGCCAAGCCAGCTTAGAGCAAGGGTTAGAAGGGAAGGAATTGGACAGGAAAGGGAGGGAAAAGAACCCACTGCTCATAGGATGAACGCAGAGCAGAGCTGGTGGCAGTAACTGAGGTATCAGAAGAGGAGGAAAACCAGATGTGTTGTCCATCCCCTCCAGGTCTAAATTCCTGTCATTAGTCTGACTGAGCTCTTTGGGAATCTTACACAAAAATAGACATTGCTCTTTTTCTCTTTCGTGCCTTTGGCTTTTTCCAGTCTCCACCTCCACCCTCTGCCATCACTGCTGTGAATGAGCTCTTCCAGCCTAAGAATCTCTTAAGAGGCTGCTCTAGGCCAGCTCTTGCCTTGACTGCCCCATTTCTTTGAAGACACTAGTTTTCTGTCTGCCCCCTCACCTTGCATGCCCTCTGTCCTGCACCCATAATCTGGTTTCCACCTCCCTGCACTGAATTCCCTCCAGTGGCATCAGTGACATTTTCAGTGACCTTCTCTGCAGTTGTCTCCTAGGCCCCCCTCCAGCATTGATGCTGATGACTCCTTCCTTTCTTGGATGCTCTTTCTCAGGGTCTCCTGACACTGGGGCCTCACGATAGTCTTCCTGATTGCCCTGCCTTTGCCACTGTGGCTCCTACATTGTCTTCTCTTCTTCTGATTCTTCCATTGGGCCCCCAGTGACCCCTGACTCCTATTATTCCTTGTGTATGGAGAGAAAAAGAGATGGGATATCACTTCAGTGATATGGGCTGCAAAAGACTGTAACTTCTGTCCTGACAGCAGCCTCTCTGTCACTGTCTCTGCCTCTCTCTTTCCATTGGTGAAGCCAGTTACCATGTCAGAGAGGCTCACATGGCAAGGAACTGAGTCCCTCAGCCCAACAGCCCACAAGGAACTGCATCCCGCCAACAGCCTGTGAGTGCCAACAACCACTGAATGGTCTTGGAAGCAGGTCCTACCCCAATCAAATCTTGAGATTACTGCGGCCCCAGCAGGTACCTTGGGTAAGGCCTTGGGAGAGTCTCAGGGCCAAGACCTTGATTGTGGCCTTGCAAGAGACCCTGAAGCTGGTCATGAAGACCCAGCTAGGCTCTGCCTGGCTTCATGACCCCAGAAACTTTGAAATAATAAATGTGTGTTGTTGGGAGTAATTTCTTATTCAGCAGTAGATAACTTATACACACCCTGATCTCTTTGTTCCTTACCAAGGTCCTTTACTCATCAGAATCAAATTCCATGCTTTTTCCAGACCACACTGTGTGCTTTCTTGCTTCCATAATTGTGTGTGTGTGTGTGTGTGTGCACGCATATGCGTGCATGGTTTCTACGTTGCTTGTAATACCTTCTATCTTCTTTGCCTGGAAAATTCTTGTTCATCTTTTTGCCTTGAGCACTTGGAGACTTGTATTATGCAATAATATTTCAATAAATATTTGTACATTTGAATTATTGAAAAGTTTCCAAAATAATAATTATTATTTGGAAGAATCCACTTAGAGACAAAGTGCTTAAAGGTACTCTAAATTTTTTAAAGAATTTAAATCAGTAAATATTTATTTAGCGTCTGCCTTGGCCAGGTCCTGTGTATGTGAAGATGTCAAGAACCAGAATGCTTATTTGGAACACAGAATGCTCCCTTCACACCCAATTTCCCTTCACTTAATTCCTGTTTATCCTTTGAAGCTCATTTGTTACATGCTACCTCTTCAAGGCAGCTTTCCATGACTCTCAAAGTAGATCAGGTCAACTTATTTGCATTTATTGATGCCTGTACTTCTCTTTTGAAACATATCCCACCATTGTAATTAAGTCATCAATTGTGCGAAAGGTAGTTTAATGTCCATCTCCCTCACTGGGCTATGAGCTCTAGGAGGGCAGGGACTCTCTTTGTCCATGTCTACCCTTGAGTCCTTATGCCTGATCCACTGCCTTGCCTCTAACAGGAGGTCAATAAATATCTGCTGTATCAGTGTAGGCCCATTTGGTTTCTAATGTTCCCTGGGCCCTAGAAGACCACATTCTAGGTGAGGCAGCTGAAATGGCAGCCCAGCATGACAAGGACCATGACATAGGTCTTGTTACTGGGTACAATGGGAGTAGAGCAGAGGAGAGGTGGAAAGACATCGCAGATGATATGGTCATTGGGCTGGGTTTTGAAGGGTAAATAGCAGTTTCCAAGGTGGAGGAGTGGTGAACTCGGTGAGAGGTAGGACTTCCTGAATGAAAACAAAGGCAATGTCCTAGTCTGTTTGTGCTGCTATAATAAAATACCAGATAATAGGTAATTCATAAAGAATAAAAATTTATTTCCCATAGTTCTGGAAGCTGGGAAGTCCAAGATCAAGGCAACAGTAGGTTTGGTGTCTGGTGAGGGCTGCTCTCTGCCTCCAAGATGGCAACATGTTGCTGTGTCCTCTGGAGGGGAGGAATGCTGCGTCCTTACATGGTAGAAGGGACAGGAAGGGTAAACTTGCCCCCTCAAGCCCTTTTACAAGGCCCTAATTCATTCATGAAAGCAGAGCCCTCATGGCCTAATGACTTCTTAAAGGCCCTACCTCTGAATACTGTTATATTGGAGATTAAGTTTCAAGGTGAATTTTTGAGGAGACACAACATTCAAACCGTTATAGGTTAGAGAAGGATTGTAGTGGATTAGAATGGAGCTTCCCAACTGCATAGTGTGCTGTGGTGTCCTGAGATGTTTTGAATATGTATAGGTTTACCAATGTATTGATCTTTTTAGCCTTTGTGGGGTGGGATCTTGGGTGACTGGAGCCCCCATGCCGGCTGCCCTCAGACACAGCTTTGTCTGTTTTCCCAGTATACCGTCAAATATGATTATCTTCTGTGTGTACCTTGACTTGAAAACATTTGGGTGGGGGGCACCAGATCAGCTCCAGATGGAACAAGGCAGATTTGGCAAAGGTGAGTCTGGAAAATGGGCTGTGATCAGATTGTAAAGGGCCTTCCATGCTTGGCTAAGGAGTTTGGATATTGCCCTGTAGGAAGTGGGGAGCCATTAGTAGTTTGACCATCTGTTTTCTGACCCCATCCCCAATCCTGTTAAGATTATTAATAGACTGTATAAATTTTTATAGATGCCAGATTACTGTGGTCCATGTAAATAACTTTTATAAATTTGACTTGAAATTTCTCTGAGGCACAACACAGAATATCCTGTGGTATGGCAGTTTTTCCCATTGTGTTGTGACCCACGGGTGGCTTAAATCAGTTGTAACTGCATAGCAAGTAATTTCTTACAGCTAGTAAAACACTGATGTTTTGAAATTATACTAATTAAAAAATTAATTCAGGTCTATAATTAATTTTTTTCTACATCAAATCTTTATTAGTTTCTTAGGGCTGTCATAATGAAATACCACACACCAGGTGGCTTAGAACAACAGAAACCTATTGTCTCACAGTTCTGGAGGCCAGAAATCTACAATAAAGGTGTCATCAGGGCCAGGCAGCTTCTTCTGAAACCTGTAGGGCAAGGATCCTTTCTTGCCTCTTCCAGCTTCTGGTAGCCCTGGATGTTCCTTAGCTTGTGGCAGTGTTGCTCCAATGTTCATATAGCCCTCCCTCTGTGCCTGCCTAGGTCTGTGTCCAAATTCCTCTTTTTTTTATAAAGACATCAAACATATTGGATTAGGGCCCACCCTAATGAGCTCATCTTCTATTTTATTTTATTTTGAGTTCCTGGGTACTGTGCCAGATGTGCAGGTTTGTTACATAGGTAAATGTGTGCCATGGTGATTTGCTGCACCTATCAATCCATTACCTAGGTATTAAGCCCAGCATGTATTTGCTGTTTTTCCTGATGTTCTCCTTCCCCCTGCCTCCTTCCTCCCAACAGGCCCGGGTGTGTGTTGTTCCCTCCTGGTGTTTATGTGTTCACGTTGTTCAGCTCCAACTTATAAGAGAACATGCGGTGTTTGGTTTTCTGTTCCTGCATTAGTTTGCTGAGGATAATGGCTCCATCCACATCCATGCAAAGGACCTGATCTCATTCCTTTTTATGGCCGCATAGTATTCCAGGGTGTATATATACACTACATATTCTTTATCAAGTCTATCATTGATAGGCATTTGGTTTGATTTCATGTCTTTGCTATTGTAATAGTGCTGCAGTGAACATATGCATGCATGTATCTTTATAATATAATACTTTATATTCCTTTGGGTATATACCCAGTAATGGGATTGCTGGGTCAGATGTTATTTGTGGTTCTAGATCTTTGAGGAATCGCCACACTGCCTTCCATAATGGTTGAACTAATTTACATTCCCACCAACAATGTAAAAGCATTCCTATTTCTCCACCGCCTCATGGGCGTCTGCCTCTTAACTTTTTAATGATCACCATTCTAACTTGTGTGAAATGATATCTCATTGTGGTTTTGATTTGCATTTCTCTTGTTGAGCTTTTTTTCATGTTTGTTGGCCACATAAATGTCTTCTTTTGAGAAGAGTCTGTTCATGTACTTTGTCCACTTTTTAATGGGGTTATTTGTTTTTTTCTTGTAAATTTGTTCAACTTCCTTGTAGGTTCTGGATATTAGACCTTTGTCAGATGGATAGATTGCAAAAATTTTCTCCCATTCTTTAGATTGCCTGTTTGCTCTGATAAGTTTCTTTTGCTGTGCAGAAGCTCTTTAGTTTAATTAAATCCTATTTTTTTGCTTTTGTTGCAATTGCTTTTGATGTTTTTGTCATGAAATCTTTGCCCGTGCCTATGTCCTGAATGGTATTGCCTAGATTTTCTTCTAGGGTTCTTTATAGTTTTGGGTTTTACATTTAAGTCTTTAATCTATCTTGAGTTAATTTTTGTATAAGGTGTAAGGTATAATTTTGTATAAGGTATAAGGTATAATTTTTGTATAAGGTTAATTTTTGTATAAGGTATAATCTATCTTGAGTCAATTTTCTCCATATGACTAGCCAGTTCTCCTAGCACCATTTATTAAATAGGAAATCCTTTCCCCATTGCTTGTTTTTGTCAGGTTTGTCAAAGATCAGATGGTTGTAGGTGTGTGGTCTTATTTCTGAGTTCTCTATTCTGTTCCATTGGTCTATGTGTCTATTTTTGTACCAGTACCCTGATGTTTTGGTTGCTATAGGCTTGTGGTGTAATCTGAACTCAGATAGCATGATGTCTCCAGTTTTGTTCTTTCTGCTTAGGATTGTCTTGGCTATACAGGCTCTTTTTTGGTTTCATACAGATTTTGAAATAGTTTTTTCTAATTCTATAAAGAATGTTAATGGTAGTTTAAAGGGAATAGCATTGAATCTATAAATTACTTTGGGCAGTATGGCCAGTTTTATGATATTGGTTCTTTCTATCCATGAGCATGGAATGTTTTTCCATTTGTTTTATGTCCTCTCTGATTTCCTTGAGCTGTGGTTTGTAGTTCTCCTTGAAGAGGTCCTTCGCTTCTCTTTTTAGCTGTATTCCTAGATATTTTATTCTCTTTGTAGCAATTGTGAATGGAAATTCATTCATGATTTGGCTCTCTGCTTGTCTGCTGTTGGTATATAGAAATGCTTGTAATTTTTGCACATCGACTTTGTATATGGAGACTTTGCTGAAGTTGCTTATCAGCTAAAGGAGCTTTTGGGCTAAGTCAATGGTGTTTTCTGGATATAGGAGTATGTTATCTGCAAACAGAGACAATGTGACTTCCTCTGTTTCTATTTGAATGCCCTTTATTTCTTTCTCTTGCCTAATTTCCCTGGCCAGAACTTTCCATACTGTGTTGAATAGGAGTGGTGAGAGAGGGCATCCTTATCTTGTGCCGGTTTTCAAGGGAAATGCTTCCAGCTTTTGCCCATTCTGTATCATATTGGCTGTGGGTTTATCATAAATGGCTCTTATTATTTTGAGGTATGTTCCTTCAACACCTAGTTTATTGAGAATTTTTAACATGAAGGGATGTTGAATTTTATCAAAGGCCTTTTCTGCCTCTATTGAGATAATCTTGTGATTTTTGTCTTTAGTTCTGTTTATGTGATGAATTATGTTTATTGATTTACACATATTGAACCAGCCTTGCATGCTGGGGATGAAGCCAACTTGATTGTGGTGGATAAGCTTTTTGATGTGCTGGTGGATTTGGTTTGCCAGTATTTTACTGAGGATTTTTGCATCAATGTTCATTAGGGATATTGGCCCAAAGTTTTCTTTTTTGTTGTTGTATCTCTGCCACGTTGTATCTCTATCAGGATAATGCTGGCCTCAAAAAATGAGTTAGGGAGGAGCCTTCTTTTTCAGTTTCTTGGAATAGTTTCAGAAGAAATGGTACCATCTCCTCTTTGTACCTCTGATACAATTCAGTTATAAATCTCTCTGGCCCTGGGCTTGTTTTTTTTGGCTGGTAGGCTATTTATTACTACCTCAATTTCAGAACTAATTATTGGTCTATTCCGGGATTCAACTTCTTCCTGGTTCAGTCTCAGGAGGTTGTATGTGTCCAGGAATTTATCCATTTCTTTTAAGATTTTCTAGTTTATTTGCATAGAGGTGTTAATATGAATAGTATTTTATCCATTTCTTTTAAGATTTTCTAGTTTATTTGCATAGAGGTATTAATATGAATAGTATTTTCTATGATGGTTGATTGTATTTTTGTGGGGTCAGTGGTGATATCCCCTTTATCAATTGTTATTGTGTCTATTTGATTCTTCTCTCTTTTCTTCTTTATTAGTCTAGCTAGTGGTCTAAAAAAAACCAGCTCCTTGATTTTTTTTGAAGGGTTTTTCATGTCTTTATTTCCTGTTCTGCTCTGATTTTAGTTATGTCTTGTCTTCTGCTAGCTTTGGGGTTTGTTTGCTCTTTGTTCTCAAGCTTTTTAAGTTGTGATGTTGTGATATTGATTTGAGATCTTTCTACCTTTTTATGTGGCCATTTGGTGCTATAAATTTTCCTTTTAACACTGCTTTAGCTGCATTCCGTAAGTTCTGGTACATTGCCTCTTTGTTCTCATTAGTTTCAAAGAAGTTCTTGATTTCTGCCTTAATTTCATTATTTACCCAGGAATCATTTAGGAGCAGGTTGTTCAATTTTCATGTAGTTTGTGTGGTTTTGAGTGACTTTCTTAAGTTCTAATTTGATTTTTTAGAGTAAGTGACATGTGGGGCTAAGAATAATGTATAGTCTATTATTTTGGGTGGGGAGTTCTGAAGATATCTGTCAGGTCTACTTGATCCAGAGCTGAGTTCAAGTCCTGAATATCTATATTAATTTTCTGTCTCAATGGTCTAATATTGATAGTGGAGTATTAATGTCTCACACTATTATTATATGGGAGTCTAAGTCTCTTTGTAGGTGTTTAAAAACTTGTTTTATGAATCTGGGTGTTCCTGTATTGGTGCATATATATTTAGGATAGCATCTCTTCTTGTTGAATTGAACCTTTTTCCATTATGTGATGCCCTTCCTTGTCTTTTTTGATCTTTGTTGGTTTAAAGTCTGTTTTGTCAGTCAGAAACTAGAATTGCAACCCCTGCTTTTTTCCGCTTTCCATTTGCTTGGTAAATTTTCCTCCATCCCTTTATTTTGAGCCTATGTGTGTCTTTGCCTGTGAGACGGGTGTCTTGAATACGGCACACTGATGGGTCTTGAATCTTTATCCAGGTTGCCATTCTGTGTCTTTTAATTGGGCATTTAGCCCATTTACCTTTAAGGTTAATATTGTTATATGTGAATTTGATCCTGTCATCATGTTGCTAGCTGTTTATTTTGCAGACTTGTTAATGTAGTTGTGTCATAGTGTCATTGGTCTGTGTACTTTAGTATGTTTTTGTAGTGGCTGGTAACAGTTTTTACATTTCATATTTAGTGCTTCCTTCAGGAGCTCTTGCAAGGCAGGCGTGCTGGTGACAAATTCCCTCAGCATTTGCTTGTCTGAAAATGATTTTATTTCTCCTTCATTTATGAAGCTTAGTTTGGTCAGATATGAAATTCTGGGTTGGAAATTCTTTTCTTTAAGAATGTTGAATATTGGCTTCCAACCTCTTCTGGCTTGTAGGGCTTCTGCTGAGTGGTTCACTGTTAGTCTGATGGGCTTCCTTTTATAGGTGACCTGGCTTTTCTCTCTGGATGCCCTTACCATTTTTTCCTTCATTTTGAGCTTGGAAAATCTGATGATTATTTGTCTTGGGGTTGATCTTCTCACGGAGTATTTTACTTGGAGTTCTCTGGACTTCCTGAATTTGAATGTTGGCCTGTCTTGCTAGGATGGGGAAGTTCTCCTAGGTGATATCTTGATGTATGTTTTCCAAGTTGGTTCCATTCTCTTTGTCTCTTTCAGATACCCCAATCAGTCATAGGTTTGGTCTTTTTACATAATCCCATAGTTCTTGGAGGTTTTGTTCATTCCTTTTCAGTCTTCCTTTTCTAATCTTGTCTGCTGTCTTATTTCAGCAAGACAGTCTTCAAGCTCTGAGATTCTTTCCTCTGCTTGGTCTCTTCAGCTATTGATATACCTGTGATTGCATTGTGAAGTTCTCATGTGTTTTTCAGCTCCATCAGGTCATTTGTGTTCCTCTCTAAACTGTTTATTCTGGCTAACAGCTCCTGAAATGTTTTATCATGCTTCTTAGCTTCTTTGCCTTGGGTTAGAACATACTCCTTTAACTCAGCAAAGTTGGTTATTACCCACCTTCTGAAGTCTACTTCTGTCAGTTCATCCATCTCAGCTGGAGGGGTGTTGCAGTCATTTGGAGGAGAAGAGGCACTCTGGCTTTTTGAGTTTTCAGCATTTTTGGTTTGCTTCTTTTTCATCTTTGTGAGCTTATCTACCTTCAATCTTTGAGGCTGCTGACCTTTGGATGGGGTTTCTGTGGGGTCTTTTTTGTTGATGTTGTTGTTGCTTTCTCTTTGTTTTTCTTTAGTAGTCAGGCCCCTCTTCCATAGGGCTGCTGCAGTTTTCTGGGGGTCCACTCTAGACCCCATTCACCTTGGTCCCTAGCAGTGTCACCAGTGGAGTCTGCAGAACAGCAAAGATGGCTGCCTGTTCCTTCCCCTGGGGACTCCATCCCAAAGGGGCACCAACCTGATGCCAGTGGGAATGCTCCTGTATAAGGTGTTTGATGACCCCTGTTGGAAGAGGGGGGTCTCACCAGTCAGAAGGCACAGGATCAGGGACCCACTTAACGAAGGACTCTGGCTTCCCCTTGGCAGAATGGATATACTGCTGCAAGGTAGGGGGTGGAGGCAGGGGGGGAAGGGGAATCCCACTTGCCCAGACTGCCCAGACTCTTCAGAGCCAGCAAGAAGGAAAGAGTAAGTTTGCTGAACCACAGATACTGTGGCCACCCCTTCCCCCAGGGACTCTGTTCCAGGGAGATCGGAGTTCTGTCCATAAACCCCTTGCTGGAGTTGCTGAAATTCCTGCAGGGAGGCCCGGCCTGGTGAGGAGAAATGGATCTGGATCCTACCTAAAGAAGCAGTCTGGCCATGAGCTGCCTCAGCTGCTGTGCTGCACTGTGGAGAATTCCTCCAGGTCCAAACTACCCAGACTCCCCGGCACCAGCAGGGAACAATGGCAGTCTAGAGCTGCAGTGATGGCAGCTGCCCCTCCCCCTAGGAACTTGGTCACCTTAGGGAGTCTCCAGCCTGCTGCCACTGGCGACCAAGCATCTACATAGCTCTGCACATGGGACCCAAGGCTCTGGTTGTCTGGGCTCACAAGGGGATCTCCTGATCCACAGGTTGCACAGATTTGTGGGAAAAGTGTGGTTCCCCAGGTGGGGTGGCACAATCACTCACTGCCTCCCTTGGCTGGGCTGGGAGCTCCCCTTTCCCCGTGGGGCTCCCAGGCGGGCCATCGCTCCACCCTGCTTTTCCTCGCTCTCCGTGGGTCATGTCAACTGCCTAGTCAGTCCCAGTGAGAGTACCTAGATACTTCAGCTGAAGGTGCAAGATTCACTTGCCATTTTCATTCTTCGCAGTGGTTCTTCGGAGTGAGAGCTGGCAACCGCAGCTGCCTCTAGTCAGCCATCTTGGCCCCTCCCCCACAAGTTTTCCTTTAACAGCCTCATCTTAACTACATTTGTAGAAACCTTGCTTCCAAATAAGGCCACATTCTGAACCACCAGGGGTTAGGAAGGACATACCTTCTTGGAAGGACACCATTCAATCCATAACAACTTCATTTTCTTTCACTCACTTGCATTTTAATACTCTTTCTTGGGTCAGAATAAAGTGGTAGAGCTTATATAAGCTATAGTCATATTATGTCGGAATCTGAATAAGTCCGTGGGCGTGACTGTTTGTGAACTTGAATCTGTTGGGCAGAAAAGAAATTTGGACCACTGCTGTAATATAAGCTTGTCTCATTGGTTATCTGCTTCCATCCCAAAGACATTTTGCTTCTCCTTCATCCTTAGGAAGCTGGCCCTTTAAGACTGGGTTCCACCAATGAAGTGATCATCATTTGGGGGTGATTTTTTCTCCAAAAGGCGTTGGCAATGTTTGGAAAAACTTTTGGCTGTGATATCTGCAGCTGAGGAGAAGGTGTTACTGGCATTTAGTTAGTAGACACCAGGGGTGCTGCCAAATAAACAACCTGTAATGCGCAGGACAGGCTCCATGATGAAAAATTATCTGGTTTGAAATGTCCCTTGCACCGTTGTCCTAAAACCCTGCAACAGTGGGTTTTGTGTACCTCAACCTCTAGGGTGGTAGTGATAAAATGCTTGGCTTGAGTTTGGTGGAACTTTAGTACATCTTTCTCTCAGAAATTTTTTTATCATTGTCTTTCCAAGAGACTTTGGTATTCTCAACACCTTTGCCACTATGGTTGGTATGATGAGGTGAATTTGAATGTAGAATCATGTCAGTATCCCCAAAGCCATTCAAAGATGAGTAAGAGTTCCAGTATCCCTTCTGTTCCAACTTTTTGAACCAGAGAAGGATGCGTAATAATTTTCATACACTCAATGTCTAGTGATGCCCCAAGGGCTGCCTAGCAAGTTCACAAATGATGTGTGTTTTATGAAATTAACATGAACATAAAAATATGAATTGTGGATTAATTTGGTATGAAATTTTTTATTTTTCCCAATCAACTTGTATTCCATTTTTAAAGGACGCTGGGTGATAATTATTCTTTATATGCTGTGAATGATTTTCAAACCACTGGTTCTTTTGGCCAAGGCTGACCTGGGTAAGCCCTGGTTTGAAGTTTGGTTTGATCTGGAGATCTGCGCCTGGCTTCTTCTGTTTTCTTGGTTTCTCACTTTGGTCCTGAGCATCATTGGATAAATGTTTATTGTCCTTTCCTCTTTTGTATTGTACTTTCTTTTCTTTTTTTGGGACAGAGTCTCTGTCACCCAGGCTGGAGTGCAATGGATCGCTCTCGGCTCACCACAACCTCTGCCTCCCAGGTTCAAGCAATTCTCCTGCCTCAGCCTCCCAAGTAGCTGGGATTACAGGTGTGTGCCACCACACTCGGCTAGTTTTTGTATTTTTAAGTAGAGATGGGGTTTCACCATGTTGGTCAGGCTGGTCTCGAACCCCTGACCTCATGATCCGCCCACCTCAGCCTCCCAAAGTGCTGGGATTACAGGCATGAGCCACAGCGCCCAGCTTGCACTTCATTTTCTCTATTTCTGGCTTAAGTGAATCTCTTGATGCTTTTTTATTATAACCCTAATGTACTGCTTGTGAATCAATACCCCTCCCCTTTTTGATAGGATTCCCTGATCTCTTACCTCAGGGGTTTGTAAATTAATTCTTGGCTTATGGTGCCTCTGGTTCTAGCTAATGTTTGCTGGGAATATTTTCTATCCATCCATTGTCTTCTTTTTGAGATGCCAGAGGTACCTTATTAAGGAAAGCCGATGAGGTCATTTGTCGTATGTATTTAGGACCTCGGAAAAGGGACCAGTATTACTAATTGGAGAGGGATATTATTTTTCAGGATAGAGATGGTATTGGACAGTGTTGTTGATAATAAACATAAACCCAGTTAATTGCAAGTTATGAATTATCCTATTCTTAGAATCAGGGAATGTTTTCTTCTGCTTTCATATTTCTGCTTGTATCGGTTATCACCATAATGCTGCATAACAACAACAACACAATCACAAACAATTGTGGTACAATTATGAGCATTTATTTCTCATTTATGCATCTGCAAGCCGTTTGGCTAAGGTCTGGCTGATCTGGGCTGGGCTGGCCCAGATTGCAGGTTTTTTCCAGGTCAGTTACACGTCTCTCCATTTTCTTGTACCAGTGGCATGCTTGTGTCAAGACATGCTTTTCTCATGGTGATGGCAGAAATACAAGATGCAAATACTATTGACCCATAACAGTGATGTGGCAAAGCTCACTGTCATTGGGTGCCTTGGTTACTATTGCTATGGAAAATATTCCCCGGAATTTAATGGCTTAAAACAATGGCAATCGTTTTATTGTCTCTCCTGATTTATGTGGGTCAGGGATTCAGGAGGGGCTCAGCTGAGTGGTCTGGCTCAGGGTCTCTCATGCAGTTACAGTCTGATGATGGTTGGAGCTGGCATTGCAGGGAGCCATTCAGGTATCTCTGAGGCTTCTCCACATGGTCTCTGAATGAACTCATTTGAACTTCCACACAGTTTGGTGGCTTTAGAACTGCCAGACCACTTACAAGCCGTGTTAGAATTTGGCACAATTGTTGGAGAGGACCAAGTAGAAGGTACTTTGTCTTTTATGACCAGCCTTGGAAATTCACATAGCATCATTTCTACTAGTCTCTGTTGGTTGAAACAGTCACAAAAACCTGCTCACTTTCATGGGGAAGAAACATGGATCCCAACTCTCCATGGGATGGATGTGAAGGTCACATTGCAAAAAGCACATGAGGGATGAGAGATAGTGTTGCAGCCAGCCATTTTTGGAAAGTGCAATCTGCCACAGTGGGGCAGGGAAGTATTTTTTGCCCACAGCAGACGGGAAGGAGAGTGGGTATTAGCTAAACACCACCTCAAACTCTCATATGCCTTTAGCACTTCATATGGGGCTATAAACACTGTGGGTATGCCAAAGTGGATCCTGGTTGGGCACCTAGAAACAGGGCCTGGATGAGAAGCTTGTGCAAGATGTTTATTACGGGATTGCTCTTAGGAAAAACCGGCAACAGAGTGAGAGAGCAGTATAGGACAGGGAAGAAACTAGGAAAAAATGTGGTTTTAGGAGAAGTTTGGCTTCAGTGTAATCCTGTGAGGAGCTCTAGAGCGTGAGATGTCCCATATAGGTTGTGCTGTCTTGAGGCAAGGGAGTTGAACTCTTATTCCCCTGTATCAGTCAGTCGCAGGTGACACGTGAGGGAGGAGTGGAGAGCGCACACTTCTCAGATGTCTCTAGGTAAGGCAGCGGTTGCCTTTTCCACTGTCCACTGCTTATATCACTGAGAACCACTTGTTTCTCACTGTAAGCTTATTCTATCTTCGCACAACTTCTGCAGGATTCTTCTCGGTCAGAATTTTTGGGTGAGTGGGACAAACTACAGTCCCCATGGTTGCAGTTGGTCCTGACGCCATACTGATACTCCTCATCTTCTTTGTCTGCTACTCTTTCTAGACTCTTCTCTCTTTGCTAGCACTTCTGGCTAACCAGTGTGGCTAGTGTGGTGAACTTTCTGGCCCAACTTTCATCCTGAGGGGTCTGAGTCCCTCATTTCCATCCCCAGATCAGGCTGTGGTTGTTGTACTTGCCAGTTTACAAGTTAAACCTGGGTATTAAAATACCAGGAAACACCCTAGTGGGTCACCAATCATATGTATCATACCTTTTCCTTCCGGCTCCCATTAGGTAGCAGTCTCTTTACTTCCTCATATTGATCATGGTCAGACACCCCTTGCCAGTAAAACAACTCAGTTTCTTTGCCTACTCTTAGAATCAAGAACCTAAAGCAACCAGGCAGGTAGCAACTATAACTTTAATTTTAACAAAAACTGTGTTCCTTGGTGGACCCATCTCTAGCCCCGTGGAACCTAAGATACTACATGTAGGAAGTACGAATTCCCCAGGTGACACTGGGAGTAATAGTGAGTAGGGTCACTCCTGCTTTGTCCCCAAGCCTCAGTTCCCAGACCTATGCATTCTATTTATTGGGAACCAGCCCCATATTATGGCTTTGGTTTAAAGTATATGCTACTTCCTGACGGGCAGCGCCTCACCTGTACAGGGTGTTATGTTCAAGCTTGTCCCTTAACTATGCTTTTAAGAGGTTATTCCAATGGTTGATCAAGTCAGCAGCATCTGGATGGTGTGCTAAGTAGCAGGAGCAGTGGATCACATGGTCATGTGTTCCTGTGCACCTTCTTTGTTGTAAGGTGGATTTCATTGTCTGGAGTGAATTTATGCAGGATCAGACTCTCAGCTGTAGCAGTCAATTGAAGTCTTTGGGTAGCAGTGGTGGCTGAGACCTGCAGGCAAGAAAGATAAATCCATACCTGAAATATTTGTTAATTCTAATCAGGAGGAAATATTGTCCTTTTCAGGGTGGAAGTAAATCAACTTGTCACCATCAAGTCAGTCGGTCTCCTCTAAGGATGGTGCCATCTCAGGGTCTCAGAATTGGCTTTTGTGGCTGGTGGCCTGAATATTTAGCAGCATCAGCAGCTACATCATCTTCGGAGTTCAGCAGCTCCTGCTCTTGGGCCTATGGGTAGCCTCTGTCTTCATGGCTGCCCCATACATGAGCCATTGCATAAGCCCTGGGGTGGCCAAGGACAGAGACTGGCTGAAGTCTCCTGTCCAGTGGTAGTTGAGCACCTCTTCCATCATCAGTGCCCACTGGTTGGCCTTAACACACAACACAGAGCTCATGTCACTTGGGGCCCACTTCCACAGGTCCAGCCACATGCCCTTGGACAGACTTCCTTGTCCCCATTCTTCTAATCCAGTTTTACCCAAGCCCCTGACACACCATCCAAGCCTTGCACAACTGCCTGTGAGTCTGTATACATGTCTTTACCATGGGCCATGCAGAGTGGGTGAACTGGCCTGCTTCCTAAAGCTTTGCCCGTTGGGAGGCACGCTGACCTATCTGTGAGCCAAGCCAAGCCTTGGGTTTTTTCCTTTTCTGTCATCCAGGAATGGGCCATAGTTGTGATGTAAGGGGGAAGAAGGGATGCTGCAACAGTGGTGAAAGTGACTTGGTGGGGGTGGGCCTTGTCATCTGCCCCTGCAGCTTGTGCCCTCTGGCCCTGCTCATGTGAAACCCAGGGTGTACCTCTTCTACTTCATGAGGGCTGTTGCTGGGCCCTCCTGTGTTATGACTTGCTGGATCTGTTCAAGATTTGCAGCTCTGCCCACGTGGTCACTTGCTGTTCCAAGTTCAGATGTTCAGTGTTCACCAAGTTCCAATAACTACCAGGAGCCATTTTCGGAATGGCATATAGTCCTTTACTTAAGACAGCATTGTCTCACTCCTGAACCCTCAGGGTCTGCACGAAAATTCTCCTACTGGAGCATGCCCAAGGCACCACACAACACCTTCACCACAGCTGCCATTACTGCCTTGAGATGTGCCTGGTCACATGGCCCAGATGGCAAAGCTGCTTATATTGCAGCCTGGAGCAGCTGCAGCTCTTTCTTGCCCTGTGTGCCACTCAAAACGGGCAGTCTTCTATGCCACCCATTTGATAGATGAGACATTTTTGTTTAGAGAGGTTGAATAACTTCTCAAGGTCTCAGAGCTAGTTCGTGGTGGTTTGGGAATCTATATGTGCCAAACTCTGCTGCTCCATGTTGCCTCTTCTAGGCTTTCAGGCCTATTTCCAGGATATCTATGAATAGAAGAAAAACTCACCTGTGGTTGATTGCATGTGGGTGAATTGGCTTGCCCTTGAAATGCCAGATGTAGATCAGTTTTAGCTTTTCAAAATAGCCTCTGACTCAGGTAACTGCATTGTTCAAGGACAGGAGCTGGTGCCATGTCCTACCCTGACTCAGGGAGTGATTCAGACCGAGAGTTGGCTAAATCTGGGAGGATTTTTGGATTGCATTATAACCTTTTAGGTATTCATCTTATCCTTTAGCTAAGAATAGATCTGGACCATCAGCAAACCCTCCTGAAATCATCCTCCTCCACTCAAGTTCTGAGCTTTCTTTCCGTGTCTAATCTAGAAAGTAGGGATCACTGCACGTAGAACGTTTCTTGTTCTTTCCTCTGCCCAGTTTGTCCTTGCATGATCAAGTTCTCCCAGATGCTTTTGGGTTGACTAGGGCATAAAGGGCATGGTTGGCTCAGAAAGGTTAATTTTCTTGCCTAAGCTATGTATGTGGAAGCCAGGACTTAACCCCAAGTGGTTCAGCTCCACTGTGTTAGACTAGGGCTGTATTCTATGTGTTTTCTATTTACTGACAGCTGTTGATGAGAAACTAACCCCTACTTGTTTAGCAGTGTCTTAGACAACTATGACTTTTGGGGAACTGGATCAGGATTAATATGGTAACAGTTTTGGATTTCATTCTACTTTATTTGATAAAATGAAGTTTTAATTATTTGTATAAAGATTATTCTGGAAAAACTTTTAGCTTTTTTTGGGGACTCTGGACAGTTCTTTTAACTTTTGTTTATAGTGGCTTACAGATTAGTGGGAGGTAGACTTTAAGAAAGTATAGTAAAAATATAAATTACTGCCCTGGTGCTATTGAGTAAGAATGAAAAATAAATGACTGAATCCTTTCATGCTAATATAATTCATTTCATATATTAATTTCATTTCCAAATATATGGTTATATATTTTTACAAAATAAACATACAATTCTGACTAAAAGAAAATTTTAGCCTCCTTCCCCACCCCTCCTGAGATCTTTTAGACCACCCAAGCAATTCACTTCTTGTCCACTCTGAGCACAGACAAAGGAGTTTGGAGGATTTATTTAAATGGGCAAGATCGGAAAGTGCGAGCACCTTCCAAGTCCTTCCCCTCCATGGTTTATATTGTAGCTTCAATAATTTGTTCCCAGCACTGTTCAAAGCCATATAAGCTTATATTCAAACAAAATTAAAAATGGATTTTAAACTTCATACCTAACTTTTGGCCTCCCGTTTTCTTTTTATTTCCATCACTGGAAATACTTTTGAGTCATACCTGCTTCTCCACATTGCTGAAGTGATTCCTTCTGTATTCTAGAAGGAAAGAGAGGGTAACCTTGGGCCTCTTCAAGCATCAACACAAGCACGGAAATGGGACGATAAATCATAATATTTAGACCATCTGATATTTGGGATTAAGTCGTACTCCTGCTCCAGTAGCATGGCTGATCTGAACTGGCTTTAGTTACAGAAATTCTTGGAATAGATTCCTGGTGCAAAGTACTTTCTGTGACTGGTGCTCTACAGAGATACTGACCTAGGGAGTATTGTATTTCTTACTTAGGCTCAGCCTCCATTTCTCCTAAGAACTCACAGCACCCTAGACTATTTCATTTCTAATCCTGACCATACACGAAACAGATAATGGGCCTCAAGTTTGCATGTGAACTTCTGTTGATTACAACAGCCCAGTCTCCAGTGCGTACCTGAGTTCCTTAGGTTCTCTCCCTGCCAGGCCTCAACAGCTGCAAAATATTTCCAAATTTGGGCTAAAGAGTGAAAATTCAGTGTGATGTTTGCTTTTTCCCTTCTCTTGTATAATTTGCTGCAAGAAACTTGTCCAAACCACAAAGTAATTGACGTTAGATGTTTGTGGTGTTAGCACCAAAGGAGGTGATGACTCCCCTGGGGAATTTAGCCTTCAGTTTTCTGCACCTTCTGCAGGAAGAGAGTCCCAGCTACCAGCTTAAATCAGGAGTGAAAGGAGGGGTCCCAGGTTGCCTCTCTATCTTCTGACTATAGAAGAGTTCCAGATTTTTTCCTTCAATTTCCAGATCTTCCCCAGAAATAATTTAAGTCTTGGAGGCCCTTTTCTAAGCAGCCTACCCCTTGAGTCATTCCTGCGTTCCCCGTCCCCTATAGTGATTGTATTCCTCTGTCCATTCGCAATTTTAATTATGTCTTTGCTCAATGGGCTTTCCTTCTGGTTAACTTCTCCGGGTAACTCATTAAACCTCTGAGTCACACGTTCATTATTAAAGAGAGGACAAAAATGAAAGAACAAAAAGGAACTGTGCCCAGGGAGAAACTCTGGGGTGGATTACTGTGGTTAAGTGTGGCTGAGTAGCTGGAGGCCTTAGTTACCTCTTCTCCCCTTTCAGGATGCATCCTGCATGGGTCGCATTGCAGAACTTAATATGGTGAGGTCATTGTTGTGGTTGGTTTTAATATGAGGATTTTTTTTTCTTTTTTTTTTAATGCTGTAGGACACCGTTTGCAATTCTGGTGAAAGTACTTCCCTCCTATTTAACTATGCCCTTTAAACTTAGGTGGTCTCATAACAATGATGGAGCTACTAATTAAAAAGGAATTCCTGTCTTCACTTGTGACTCTGAGAGAACATGGGAGGGAACCAATTCATAACCCACAGAGACACTTCTTAATATTCCCTCTCCTTTCCATCACAATTTTTCTAAACCGGCTTCCACCTGCACCCCTACCCAGTCTACCAAGTGATTTCTTTCCTTCCTTCCCTGTTTCCCAAGGTACATTACTTTACTTCTTTCACCCTTGGATCTCCCTTTTGTAAAATGAGGTTCATCATTTTTGATGGAAACCATCATTCTCAGCAAACTGACACAAGAACACGAAATCAAACACTGCATGTTCTCACTCACAGGCGGGTGTTGAACAATAAGAACACATGGACATAGGGAGGGGAGCACTACCCACAGGGGTCTGTTGTGGGGGAAATAGGGGAGGGTCAGTGGGAGGTGGGGAGTTGGGGAGAGATAGCATGGGGAGAAAAGCCAGATATAGGTGAAGGGGAGGAAAGCAGCAAATCACACTGCCACATGGGTAACTATGCAACAATCTTGCATGTTCTTCACATGTACCCCAAAACCTAAAATGCAATAAAAATATATTTAAAAAAAATTTAAAAAAAAATGAGGTTCATGGCGGTACCTGGCTGATAGGTTTCTTGTGAAGATTAACTGAGATAAAACGTGTAAATACTACCAACAGAGTGCGTAAAACATTGAAAATGCTCCTTGCAAGAAGATGTTGTAATTTTCAATTCAGCCTCCGCAGCCTCAATTTTGATTTTCTCAGTGGAAACACTAGAGAAAAAAAAAAATCTGGAAGCTGAGAAAATGGTTCCTAAAGAATAATAACAATAGATACCCTTTACCTAGTGTGACTCACGTCCCAAGCTTGTGGAACCATTTCTGTGCATTATCTTTAATCCTTTAATCCTTACCACAACCCTGAGAGATAGAGACTGTGATTACCCCTATTTCGCAAATGAGTAGACTCGGACTAAGAGTGATGAAGCACCCTGCCCTGGGCCACAGCTTGTAGGCAGTGGAGCTGGAGTTCAGACGCTGGCCTGACTGACTTCCAAGTCCTTGGTTTAATGGCATTGCAAAAAGCTGCAAGCCAGTGGTGCAGCCAGCGTCAGGAAGGCCAGTGTTCTCCGCGAGGGTTTTGACTCACAAGGGCCATGACCTCCTGCTCAGAGACACAGGGCCCTGATGACGACTGGCCTGTCCTTGCAAACAGCTGCCAGGTTGGAGCCAGACCCCACAGGCTGGGGTGAAACCACCTGGCCTGTGCCGAGGTGAAGTCTCTGAAGGCCTCCTTGGTTTTCAGTGAGAGACAGAGAGAAATGTTTTTTTTCTGCAAAGGATGGCATTTATTTCTTAATAATCAGTTTAAAAAAATGTATGTAGCTTCCCTAATCAGCAAAATAAAGGCTTTCTGTACTTTTACGCGTGCTAGAAACTACTAATGAGTTCTTGGGGATTTATCACTGACTCTGGAACAGAAGTAGAAGACAGTATATCTGGAGTCAGTAAAAACAGGTTTTGCTAAGATACCTCGGCTGCAAGGGAACCTTTAAATATTCCACACATCCAGTGCTGCATCTGTCTTGGGAAATTTGATGATGAGCTGATACCCTGCATAGGATGCCTGGTGCACACTCTTCTATTCTGTGTCCTGGAACCTTGCAGGTGGGCCCTGTGCAGTCCTTTTAGATTTGTCACATTAGGTAGTCTGCCATCTAAGGGTCTTCTCCCTGGGTAGAGTACCAGTTACACAACTCAGTTTCCCCAGAGGCCAGAATGGAATACTGAGCTTTGCACCAAGTTTAAAGGCCAACATATTCTGGGTTCCAAAGAGTTAGCAGAAGGAGGGGCTGCTGCAGCCTTGGGTACTGTGATTGATGACTTTTTTTTTGTTCGTACAAGAGACAAATACCATTATTATTAGTGATAATTCATTAGTATTCTTCTTCTTCGTCCTCTTCTTCTCCTTCTCCCTTTGTTTCATCTCCTTCTTTCTTCCTCTTATTATCCTCATTTTCCTCTTTGGTTTCTTTTAACTATAAAAGTATGTAGAGCAAGAGAGTATGTCAGGAAGATTTGGCAGATCATTCACTCATTCATTCATGTACTCATTCATTCATTTCTCAGACATTTGTAAAGTACTTACTCCAAACTGAGCATGGGGTGGGGCTACAAATTCAAGTAAGAAATCTTTCTTATGGGATGTGCACAGTCTAGGAGGGCATAGGCAAACATCTGACAATTACAAGTGACATATTCTGAGGACTCATTATGTACCTGGCATTGTGCTGAGTTATCCTTTAACTGGATCATCTCATTTAATCCTCATAGAAACACTCCGAGAAGAGTTTTAGCATTTTGTCCTCTCAAACAAAGGCTGAGGCAAAGACAGATTAAGTAACTGGCCCAAGGTCACACAGCTAGCAGGTCATGGATCTGACTTGAACCCAGGCAGTCTGACTCCAGAGTCAGTATGATTAACAGCTCTGCCACTGCCTCCCTCATAATCACAGCACACTGTGACAAGTGTCACCCAAGTAGGATCCAACAGAAGTGAAATTTGAACCTAGTTTTGAAAAGTGAGTAGGATTTTCAAGGCTGAAGAAGTCAGGGAAGATCATTGCAGGCCTAGGGAACAATATGAGACAAGAACACAGAATACCCAGTATCCATAACCCATATCCAGGAGCAGTGTCAAGGCTGGGGACAGGCAGGTAACTAGAAAAGAGAACAGAAAAACAGCTGGACAGCTGTGCCTAAACTGAAAAAGGCTTTGAGTTGATTGCTCATGAGAAGGACTTTCGTCCTATAGGCAGTGGAATAACTTGATGCCTTCTAAGAAGAGAGGGAAATGATCTAACTTGTATACTAAAAAAGATGATCCCCATTGAAAAATAAATGAAGAAAATATCACACAATCTTTGGGTGTCAGCAATATGAATAAGAGGATTTTTTCCCTTTTGTTACTTTATATATTTTCCAAATTATCTTTAATGAACTTGTCTTGCTTATTTAAATAATGTGCATGACCTTTACATGTATGTGCATATACACATGTAAAGGGTATTTGTGCTGGAGAAGAGAGTTGTGGATTGGTGGCAGGGCAGAGGGAGGAGTGAAGTGGGAAGGAAACCTTCATGAGACTACATAGAAAGCAACTGGGAGCGTCAAGGCTTTGGTGAAAGTCAAGGGCTTTGGTTATCAGGGACCAGATGTAACTTCTGCTGATCCTTAACCCCATGTGAAGGGCCTCGCAGGCACTATACACCTCACAATGAATGAATGAATGAACAAAAGAAAATGAAAGCAACGTGGTTGGAGAAGAGGGCATGAATTTGAGGAAGATTTTGGAGAGATAACTTGTAGGAATCACGTAATGGTGCAGCGAGGATGACATTTCTAAACATCAGGGAAGTTGATCACCCTCTCATCTGTGATAGAGAATGGGAGGAAATTCATGAAGTCAGAAGCAAGAGATGATGAAGATTTTGATTTTGAATATGTTGGCTGAGGGGTTAAATTGATAAAATAAATTTAACCATCTGTTGCAAAATCCAAATTGGATGTAGAAGACAGATTTGCTAGAGAGAGTGTATCTTCAGGGAAGACAGCCCTGAAGGAGAGCTGCTGCACTATGGAAGGGCAAGTGAAATGTAGTTGATAGCTGCCTTCAGAACCTTCCAGCCCAGGTTTCACTGCCTCCATTGTCAGGGAATGTCTAGTTGTCCATATAATTTATTTCTAACTGCATGCTTTGGTTATTTACTATTCAGATATATTGCATGCACACTGATATGGTTTGGCTGTGTCCCCGACAATCTCATCTTGAATTGTACTCCCCACAATCCCCATGTATTGTGGAAGGGACCTGGTGAGAGATAATTGAATCATGAAGGCAGTTTCCCCCATGCTGTTCTCATGATAGTGAGTTCTCATGAGATCTAATGGTTTTATAAACATCTGACATTTTCCCTGCTGGCACTCATTCTCTCTCCTTCTGCCCTATAAAGAGGTGCCTTCTACCACGATTGTAAGTTTCCTGAGGCCTCCCCAGCCATGCAGAACTGTGGGACAATTAAACCTCTTTTCTTGATAAATTACCCAGCCTCGGACATTTCTTCATAGCAGCATGAGAATGAACTAATACATACACCAAGCGCACAAACAGTAAGTTTACAGTTTGTAGAATTTACATAAAATGAACACAGTTCTCTTATCTCCACTAAGATAAGAAGTGATCATTCCCAGTTTCAGCACACCAGAAATCTTATTTGTGCCTTCTCTCAGTCATCATCTGCTACCCATCAGACGTAACCACTATTTAGCTTATATTGCCGTAGTCTAATTTTATCTGGTTTTAATCTTTGTATAAATGGGATCACACAGTGTGCTCTCTTTTTGGCCTTTTCCCCTAAACATTATGTTATGAACTCTATCATCATGAGTTACATAGATGCAACTGCATCATAGCTAGAAATGTAAGCTTGCTTTCCATGTTTTAAATAATTCTTAGAAGGGCATTTCAAATGCCTCCTTCTTCTTTCAGTATTTAGTTGCTTTTATGGTCAAAGACTTTAATGTGTCTCTCCATACTCTTTAAGTGGCAAGATAGAAGCAAAGCTATATGTTAGAAACATGGGGGTTTCCAGTACAGTCAGGAGCAGAAACTAGGGGATTGCATTCTAATTATTTTTCTTCCTTAAAGTTCAAATGTGGTTAGAATGGTGACTGACTAGCTCAATATGCCTTCAGTTTCTGGCTAGATATATTACATGTTTAAACAAGAACATGTCTCCCTGTTAACAAAGTATCATTCTTACTTATATGGACCAGTAAGCCCATTTGCTATAACAACAACTCAAAGAATTTAAGATGCTAAGTTTTATTTTTTAAATCAATAGGCTTTATGTTTTTAGAGCAGTATGAGGTATACAAAGTATTGATCTGAAAGTACAGAGAGAGTTCCCACATACCTCTTTGCCCTCCTCATATAGTATCCCCTATTATTTTCATGTTATATTAATGGAGTACAAAGTGCAAAGTTTTAAAACTGAGTCAAAGGTAAATTCTTCCCAAGTGGCAGTAGCTCATACCATAGTGATTTTTCCTGTGGGAAGGCATGAATAGGATAGAGCATTTTACTCAGAAGCACAAATGCAATTATTATGGATCCATGCCAATACAAAGCTTTGATTAGAAACAAGCATCAGAATCTTAAAACACCTCTTAAGTTAATCACCAACGTGTAACTTGTGGTTATACAAAGCCCAAGGTGCAAAGTGTTCCCAGAGAAGAATGTTTCTGTTGGAAATACTCTTGGGGCTGGCAGGGAGGACAGCGTGGTACCATGTTCTAAGCAAAAAGGCATCTCTTCCCTAGGTGATCCTTAATGGCTCTGGAGAGGATAGCCTTGGTTAAAACTTTGTTGCATT
Source organism: Cacajao melanocephalus (assembly GCA_963573385.1). Lineage (NCBI taxonomy): Eukaryota > Metazoa > Chordata > Mammalia > Primates > Pitheciidae > Cacajao > Cacajao melanocephalus. The sequence continues at coordinate 95,044 of CAUYLG010035647.1, forward strand.
AATAAAAGGAGTCAATATTAAAAGGTATTCCCAAATGTCTTGACTTCCTTGTTAAATTTTTTTTTTCATGTGGCAAAATACACATGACAAAATTTATCTTTTTAACCATTGTTAAGCATACAATTCAGTGGCATTTAGTACCTTCATATTGTGCAATCCTGCACTATCCTTCTCCAGAACATTTTATATCTCACAAAATTAAAACTGTACTTATCAAACAATAACTCCTACTTCCTCCCACCTGCTGCCCAGTCTCTGGCAGCCATCATTCCACTTTATGTCTCTACGAATTTTATTACTCTAGGTACCTCATATAAGTGGGATCATACAGTATTTGCTATTTTGTGACTAACTTATTTAACTCAGCGCACTGTCTTCAAGGTTCATCTGCGTAGAAGCACATGTCAGAATTTCCTTCCTTTTTAAGGCTGAATAATATTCCATTGTGTGGATATACCACATTTTATTTATATATTCATCTGCTAACGGATATCAGATTGCTTCAATTATTGTCTCTGTTTTGTAACTAGAAAGTTACTCTTTAGCCAGATATTTTACATATTATCAAAAAGCTATGGCTTCCTTGAAATCTTCAGAATAAGCACAAAATTTCCTGCCAGTAACTTTCAGATGCCATAATTGTACTAATTTATGTTATGATAACAACTCTAGATACTGAGAATTTTAGGTTTCAAAAATGTGTCAGGGGTAAATTCCATCCTCAAAGAGGTATGGTCTAGCTGGCAAAATAAATTAGGCACACAAGTAATGTTAATAGTTTGTCTGTACATAGAGAAGATGGGGAAAGGGCCTCAGGAAGTGAAGTGGGAATATTTGGCTGGGCAGACTAAAGGGAGCATTGAATCCAGGCCCAGGAATTTGGACTCGAGGTAGGTAGTGGAAAGCCACTGAGGATTTCAGATTGTTTTGATTTTTACGGATTACTTTGCTTATTTTCTATTTAATTAAAAAATATATGTAAAACATTTACATGCTTTTGAAATTAAAGCTATAAATATGTTACAGTCAAGCCGGGCGTGGTGGCTCACACCTGTAATCCCAGCACTTTGGGAGGCTGAGGCAGGAGGATCATGAGGTCAAGAGATCGAGACCATCTTGGCCAACATTGTGAAACCCCGTCTCTACTAAAAAAATACAAAAATTAACTGGGCGTGATGGTGCATGCCTGTGGTCCCAGCTACTCGGGAGGCTGAGGCAGGAGAGTTGCTTGAACCTGGGAGGCGGAGGTTGCAGTGAGTCGAGATCGTGCTGCTGCACTCCAGCCTGGCGCCTGGCGACAGAGCAATACTCTGTCTCAAAAAAAAAAAAATGTTACAGTCAAAGAGATCTAGCTTCCACCTAAATCCCCTTCCCATTGTTCTTTCCTTTCTCCTATAGGTAATTAATTTTGTTAATTTTTGGTTATTTTTCCATTTATTCTTTTTGAAAATATAAGCAAATGTGTATATGTATTGATCTTCCTCTTTATATTGAAAAAGTAACATATTATGTGCATTCTTCTGAATTTTGTATTTTCACTTACATTCCTTCATATCACTATACAGAGATTTTCCTCACTCCTTTCTGTGTCTGAGAATTATTCCGATAATTCTCAATTTTATGAATGTGTCATAGTTTATTCAACTAGTCCCCTATTGATGGTCATTTGGGGGTTGTTTTCAGTTATTTACTGTTACAAATTGTGTTTTGATAAATAGCTTTGTGCATATATCATTTTATATATTGCTAGTGTGTCTTTGGGATAGATTCCTAGCTTAAAGGATCAAGACTTAGGTAATTTTGCCATACATTGCAAAAAAAATCCCATAGGGGTCATACCATTCTCTATTCTTGCTAACAATGCATGCAAGTCTCTGATTCTTCAGTTATGCCAGTAAAGTATGTCATTACACTTTTGGATTCTTGCATATCTGAGAAGGGGAAATGGTTTCTTGGTGTAGTTCTAATTTGCACCCACAGAAACTACTGATATTTCAGGGATAAATCAGTGGGCCTTAACAACCTTTAAATATAGAGGCCAATGACAATGAGAAGAGTCAAAGGATGAAAAGATCAAGGAGAGCAAATATAGGTGACAATTTGTCATTTGAGTTGCTCAAATGGATGTGTTAATTTGCCTTTGGATCTAAGAAAGACATCATACATCCACATAAAGATGGTGGTTGAAGTTGTGAGACTGCATGAGACTGCCAAAGCTAGAAATGTAGATGAGAAGAGGGGCAAGAAAATATATTTCTAACACAGCCACAGTTGGATAAACCAAATCATCTTCTTCTCTATGTCCTTCCTCCCTTTTTTATTTTTGAAGTTGTAATTTTTATTAATATTATTATTTGCAGACTTAGAGGTGACAGATCTGCTGTTTCCCCTACCAAAATACTTGAGAAAAGAATGACAAAGGAAATTGATGGATTACACTTGTCGCTGAAAGTGTGGTCCGGCAATCCAGTAGCAGGGAGATCACCTGTGTGCTTGTTAGAAGTGCAGAGGTTCAGGCCCCAGCCCCGATCTATGACTTAGAAACTGTTTTCTCAAGATGTGGGCAATTCCTGGCTTCTCCATGCCCTTTTTGATCAGCTGGACTTTGCTGGACAAAATTAAAAAAATAGCTGTCTGGTTGTACCTTAAATTTATAATTCCAGATCATAACTGGTTGCTCTGTTTTTTCTACTATGTTTCTCTAGTGGGCTTACTTACAATCCCAAGGCTATTACTTCACACATTTTCCCCTTCTGCAGATGTCACCTACCCTCCCTGCTTATTCTTAAATCATGTCCTTCCCTATTTTATGTAGAAAATTGAAGCCATCAGATGGGAATTCCCTCATAACTGCCACCACCAAATTTATCACCATGCTGGCATTTACACCCCCTTTCCTTCTTCTCTGTAGTGTGATGGAAGAAGTGTCGCTCCTTAGATCAAAGACCACTCTTCTGTGTGTGCCTGGATTCTATTCCCCTTCTCTAGGATGAGCTCCTTGGCCATCCTCTTCCAGTGCCATCAATGGCTCCCACTTTTCTGGAACATTCCCATCAGTAGACAAACCTGATGATATCGACTGTCTTTTTAGAAACCACCTCTTCCTTGACTGCTTGCCCTATTCTACCCGCTGCCCCATTCCTTTGCCTCCCTCCACAGTAAAACTTCTTGAAATAGTTGCCTTCATGCTGTCTGCCTTCTATTCACTTTTCAGTACATTTCGGCCTGGCCTCCAACTCACCACACCATGGAAACTCTTCTTGTTAAGGTTATCAGTGACCTCAATGATGTCAAATCCAATAGTTTTAGCAAAATTTGACACATTTGACCATCTCGAAATGTTCCCTCTTGTGGTTTTTGGGATACCATACTCTGCTGGTATTCCTCTTCTACCTGACAAAGGGTTGATGTTCTCTCTCTCTCTCTCTCCCCCTCCCTCCCTTTCCTCCAGTCCTCCCCTTCTCTCTCCTCTACCTGCTTCTCTCTTTATCCTCTCTCTTCATGCTCTCCTGTTATACTTGTGCTCTCTCACTCTCCCCATCTCTTCAAATCTTCTCTCCTTTCATTCTCAATGTTTTCTTTAGAGGGAACATTCATGTTACAGCTCCCCATCACTTTCCCATTCCCTGTTGCTTTATACATAGCCTGTTTCTCATTTACATTGGCTCCCTGGCCTCCCTGGGCATTTGTGTTTGGGATCACTCTCCTAAGCCACATATTGTAGATATTAATGTCAACATTTTTCTCTCTTTCTTGATGGTATGTTCTCTAAGAGTTCATTTTACTTCCCACAGTGCCTAGCATAGTGCCTTGAGAATAATAGAAATAAAATTTATTGAATAAAATAAATAAGCAAATACATACATCCATGTAAAGATTCTTGAAAACCTGAAATTTAAACATTTTCATCTTAAAGAAGGTGCATAAGAAGAATGCCTGGAACAGTGCTGGGCACCTATGGGCATATGGGATTTTTGGTTAACTAGTTGAATGTTAGCAATCTATAGATTCCTGGTATGACAGATAACTTAATGACTTTCACTCACCATTTAGAAGTATCCTGAAGTATCTATATTTTTTAACATTCAGCTCAATTATATATTTCATTAGAAGTAGAAATAATATGAGGCAAAGAATGTCAGGATATTAGAAAAATATGATTGAATATTTAGTGACTTCTGACATAAATGCTATTATGAATGAAACAAAGTATTTTATATAAAGGTGAGTATGTCTTTTATGTATAGTTCGAAAATCATTTTTATTAATATTGCTAAATGAGAATACTAATAGCCTAGGGCTAGCTGCCTCAGACTAGAGTAAAATAATCAATAATGTGATTAAATAATCAATAATGAAAATATATTAATAATGAGAATTGAAAAATGGAAAATAAAAAAGTAAATAAAAATGAAAAATAAAAACAATGATTTGGAAACTGAAGACATATATTTAGCTTAATAACCTCAGGTAAGTCCTGTGTCTTGGTTTTCTTAGGTCTAAAACAAGGAGATTGGATTTAATTATCTCTCAGTTCTTTTCCAGCTATAGAATCTTTGTATTCATGTAATAAATAAAGGGCTGCCAGTTCTATGATCCTGATGTTTACTTTTTCAATGCATGTTTGATTCTGTTCGGAGAAAATAGCTGGTAAGCCCTAATGGAAACCACCTGTTAGAAAAAGAAGGAGACAGAATTGTGGAGCTCTATCGACTTCCCTGGTCTTCCCAGCAAAGAGAAGAGGTGTAGTAATTTTTAAAAAGGAGGAAGGAAGAGAGATCAAAGGGGGAGACAGAAAAATAAAAAGAAGAAGGACTAAGCACTTTCCTCTTTGCTCTGAGAGACAGTGGTGGCTCTCCCACCTTTCCAGAGACTCATCAGCACCCGCCTGGTGGACAGCACCACATCTCTAAATTCTAAGGTTCTAACCCCTTTATTCTCAAATTCTGGAGTTCACTAACAAAGTGGTTTGCATTCTTTAAAAATTGAAGTGAAACAAAAGAGGGGCACACAGAGGGCTTCCAAAATAAAATTCTAGATCTTAAATTGGGTTCTTGGTTTATGAATTATTTTGTATTGATCAACTTTCCATTATAAAACAAATGAATTAAAAATATATATCACAATAAAACAAAAAGAGAGCCATTCTCATTTAAAGAGAGGCCTTATCTCCAGAGGAATAATTAGAGGCTATCATATATCAATCCTAAAGGGTTTTAGTGAAAACCCTTATCGCTCCCTCTGAGGTATAAGGTAAGCTGAGGTAAGCAAGCAGGGTAGTGGCAAAGATTGCATATGAGAACAAGAATGTGAAGAGGAAAGTAGAAGGGATCTAGATATTTGATGAAGTCCAGAAAGGCTGGCTTTGATATGAAAAGCAGCATTTCAATCAGGCTCATGAGAAGCTTCACAGTGCAGAGGTCAAAGAATATGAGTTTGCCTTTGAGCAGAGTCTAATGAAAATTCCTAGAGTGGGACTCAGATTCTCCCATATTTATGTATTTAGGTTATGAGAATGAGCCTAAGAACCAGATTGTCACTAACGGAAACAAAATCTTCAGCAGAATTTTCATTGTGTGAAGTTCTGAAATGCATTGGAACTGCAGGCTTCATCATTTGCATCTCTGACCATTTACTTTTATGCCTGGAGGAAGGTCTAGGGAGCCACTAACTGCTCAAATCCTTCCATTTTGGACTTACTCTTCCTGTCAGTTCTCATCCTTACTTTCTTTCTGATTGTTCTAGATGGCATTAATCAACACTCACCAGTAGCTTGGTTACACTAAATTATCTTGGTTCCCTTACCACATTACTTCATCTTCCCCTGACCTTTCTCTTTCTCCTGTACTCTTTAATACGCATTCCTGGCATTCAGTAGATGTTGACTGAGCACTTACTATGTGTTAGGTACTGTTCCAGGTGCTGGGGGCAAATGGGTGAACCATATATACATGGTTTCTGCATTGATGCAGGGTATGGTGTGGTGGGGAAGGAGAAGGTAGGTGTTAACAGCCTTCTACAGAGGTTAATACATATTTTGGTCCATGCTATATAGAGAAGATGCGGTACTATGAGAGACAATACCAGCATAACCTACTCAAAGTAGAGTGGTCAGGAAACTCAGCTCTGAGGAGGTGGCATTTAAATTGAGTCCTGAGTAATGAGAGGGAGCCAGGTAACTGAAAGAGAGGAAAGCATATTCCATGCAGAAAGTAAAGTATGTGCAAAGGCCAGGAGAAGGTGACTGTGGCACTGGAAGACCTGAAAGAAAGCTGGTGCCATATCCTGGACACATACAGTAGTGTTAACAGAATTTTTAAAAAATGGTTAATTTGTCCAGAAATGGAATACTTTGTTCAGATCTGGGCACACTGCTATTAAGGTACTGGCATGAACAAGTGCTCATGATTGGTTATTCAGTCTTCAGTGTATGGTATGACTCTACGTATGCAGTGTACCAGTTAGGATTCTCAGTTGCAAGTGCTAGAATGCCTAATCAGAACTTTCTTAAGCAAAATAGGTATTTATTAGTTTACATATCTGAAAAGTCCATGACCAGGGTTACCCTCAGGCCTGGCTTTATCAATGGTTCAAATATTTAGACTGGCACTGTCCAATAGAGATAGAATGTGAGCCATATGCATCATCACTTCAACATGTAATCAAAATAAAAATTATTAGTGAGATATTTTACATTCCTTTTTCCGTCTAAGTTTTTGAAATGCAATGTGTCTTTTGTACTTACATCACATCTTTGTACTGGTCACATTTCAGGTGCTCAATGGCTACATACTGAGCTACATGGTGCTATATAGCTAGTGGCTACTGTTTTGGACAGTGCAGGTCAAGGCCTCAGATCCTTTCCGTTTCAATTTGATAATTACCTAGATTGTTTTTCTAGAAGTCTGAACAAAAGTTTCTTTGTGTCTTACCAACTCCAAGAGTCCTATGACTGCCTTGTACCAACACAGTGCCCAGAAAGAAAGTGTTGTGCCCAGCGGTTTAGACCTAAATCACATGCTGTACCCTAGGACTGCAGGAGAGGGGTGGGCTCTATGTGAATTCAGTGTATAGAATATATATTATTTTTGTCCACCAAGTATTCATTTATCTGACTTCGGGTAATAATGTTGGGGGATCAGTCTCCCCACATGGCGAGGACTGGAAAGAAGACTGTTAATGGAGGTTATCTCTGGAAAGAATGATTCCAGGGGTTAGAAATGGTACCACGTTTACTTTCTGTTTTCTAGCTTTCAGTTTTTAGTTTATTGCTACTAGCATGCACTGTTTTATTTTTACCTGTGCTTTTAATGAAGAATATAAACATAGCTTTCTTTGTTGTTAAAAGGTTAGGACAAAATGGGGGAATGACCTAAAACTGGGGTGACCAAATATCTTGGTTTTCCTAGGACTGGCCTGGCTTATACCAGTTATTATAGTGTAATTATTAATAGAACTCCCTTTACCTCCAGTGTGTCCCATCATAAGAGCATATGGTCATCCAATCCAATACAGTACTTTAAAACCATCGTGGGTACTGATATAGTTAATTCAGACTTCACAGCTACCTTGAGATAACAGAATGATTTGATGGATACACCTTGAATCCCAATAACAGAGTATTCACATCTTGTATTTCTGCATCAGGAAATGAGGCATTCCAAGAGTTACTTTTTCTAACTGAAGCTTGCCCTTTAAGCATCAAAATGTTTTAACATTTAACTACTTTTGATGGAAATATTACTCTGTGGTATTTCATATTTTCTCACCTTCTTAAGTGGGGTAGACCAAACATAATGGAACTACTTCTTGTTGACATAAGTTATTGCAGAGCTTTCCACCTTGTGGACAGAAGCTCACTGGTGTGTTCTGAATGGATTACAGGTGTGTGGGAATATGATCCCTCCATCTCCACCTCTCAGGAAAGCCAGGCTGGGCTTGAAGGGTGACAGAGTCCCTGGATCAGTTACCTCTGGCTGCTTTCCTCCATGTGTCATCTGAATAGATTCATTTTCTGTGTGCATCCTGACTTGCAAAAGGTTGGGAAGCATTAGCGATTGTTTTGTGTTATAGTTCAGAGATTCTGGCAGGTGACCCTCCATCTTGGGGTTACAAAGACTGATTTACATTTACTCTTGAACTGAATTTCCTGAATTGACTACTTCTTTTTGTAGCATTCTTCCTCTTTACTTTGCAGGCAATTGCCATCACTTGTTAACTGTCTTTCCTATGTAGTCTGCTATCTTATTTTACATAGGTTTGTTTAGGTTAGGTGAAATATACTTGAGTATAGCTTAACTCCCCTAACTGAAGATTTAGTAGTAGCTGTTCACATCGTTGTCTTTGAAACTCATTGCTGTGCTGTTGCTATGCTTCGGGTATCTAAGATGATCTTAGAATATCACACTATGTTTCCTCATGAGAGATGGTAGAAATCTTACAGAGGGCTGTTTATTCTTAGAGTTAGTTGTGGTTTATTATATATATATTATATATAATAAATATATATATAATATATATGTGTGTATACATATATATAATATAATATATATATAATATATATATGTATACACACATTTTACATATGTGTGTAAAATTTCAAGAAGACTAAATTGCTAGATAATACAGTATTACAGAAAAGAAAATATTTTACACAAACACACATATTTACATACATATGTATACACACACACACACACACACACACACACACAGAGATTTAGAAAACATGGAGGACAATTATGCCCTCTTTGCAAACTAGTCTCAGAAAGGTCAGTTGTCATGTTCACTCAATAAATAGTCCCTTGTTGCCATTCCGAAACTGAATGTCCTTGTGGCTGGACAACTGGACTCAGCCAATAAGGCATTTCTGATGCTTTTGTGTTCTTATGCAAGGATGGGCCTTTTCCAGCATTGTAAATGACAGCAGGAAATACTCAATGGGCCACAGGAAATAATTAACATCATCTGGGATAGTCTGGCTCAGAAGCTAAAAGTAAAGACTTTAAAATCTGGCCTGGGATTGAATTCTAGTTCTAGCATATGTTAATTCTGTGGATTAGACACATTTCTTAATCCCTGTGAGTCCCACTTCTCTCAATGAGTTGTTGTGAAGATGAAATAAGAACATGTTTGCTATTAGCCAAGCATACTCTTTGGCTTAGCTAGTAGTGAGTGGTCACTAAATTGTAGTTGTTTCATTATCATTATTTTAATAATAATAATATATGGAGTAGTTAATGATTAATGACAAGACTTAACTTTGGGAAAACTAGAATAGATAATGAAACTTAAGTATAATATTTTTGTCATTGGCCTAATTTTGAGTAACTAGTTGCCTGTCATATTTCTCATTAAATTGTGACATGTATGAAAAATTCTGAAATTAAATGGACTAGAAAGCCTCTAGAGTTATTTTATTCTTTGCTATCCATAGTGTTTACTGTGTGGCATCATACTCTTTGCCAGGCAATTGCAGGCTGGTAGGTGCTTTCAGTAAGACAGTTGTCCTGGATTATAACTGATAGTTTATGCATATTCTGTCCTCCACTTTTTGAAAAATTGTACATTATTTGTACTTTACTTAAATCCTATAGGATTTTCCCCCCTATATCTTACATTTCTCAAAAACAACAGATAGAGGTGTTTTTGGGAACATCTGTCATTCCTAAAGCTCTTTAAGCAAGTTTCCAAGAGATAGTGATTACCCTGACCTTCTTCTGTTTGTTGTTGCAAAAGTTCAAAAGTACCTGTAAGAAGTAGTATTCTAGTTTCTTCTCAAATATGTAGAATGCTGGAAAGGATTGTCCCTAAACTTACAATGAAAAAAAAAAACTTTACCAATAGCAAGTTCACAACTTTTCTTGAGCTCATTGGAGTCCTACGGTTGCTGGGTAACCAGCAGGCCCAAAATCTAGGAAGAGATAGGTATATTCAGGGAGAAATGAGATATGAGCTCTAACTTACCTGAGCAAGAAACATACCTGTATGATTTCAGCTAAAGTAATTGTTGAATAGGTGGAATCTGGCTTAATGCTCTCTAGTAGAAGAGGGTAAAGCCCTAGGAGTGATAAATAAAAGGAGATCCACACTTTCTTACATGCATTTCTCCAGGAACCCCATCACAAGTTCACAGAAATGGTTGGGAGACTCTATAGAACATCTGCCTTGTAGTGAACTGTTGGAGGAGAGGAAAAGAAACTGTTTTGAGATGGGTGAGAATTTCTACCTTGACCCTTCTCTCCTACCTCTCCTATGAAAGAAGCCTTAATTAGTGTGACATGTATGTAGAAGGGAACAAATATTATCACTCTTAGGGTACTGGTGAAATCTTATTACATCTGAAATAAGGGAACAGGGAAAAAAATCTTGACTCCTGGGGAAAGGATGGGTATACATTCTGGATTCAGAAGTGACCCAGGGAGGGATCACTGGAAAGGCTGCTGCTTCAGGACTCAGTGATACAGTACTTGCCTAAGATCACAGCTTAATCAGAACAATGGAAACCATTTCCTCCTTACACTCCCAAACCAGGCTAACAAGAGAAGGTAGAAAAAGAAAAGAAAAGAAGAAACCACAGAAGGAACAAAAAAGAAACAACTAGCAAAATAGATTTTAATGTAACCATATCAATAATCACATTAAACATAAATGATCTAAAAATACCAGTTAAAAGATAGAGATTGTCAGATTGCATAAAAAATTAAGAACCAACTATATACTTTCCTTTCCTTTCCTTTTTTTTTTTTTTTTTTTGAGACAGAGTCTCACTCTGTCACCAGGCTGGAGTACAGTGGTGCAATCTCAGCTCACTGCAACCTCCGCATCCTGAGTTCAAGTGATTCTCTTGTCTCAGCCTCCTGAATAGTTGGGACTATAGGCATGTGCCACCATGCCCAGCTAAGTTTTGTATTTTTAGTAGAGATGGGGTTTCACTGTGTTGGCCAGGATGGTCTCAATGTCTTGACCTCATGATCTGCCCGCCTTGGCCTCCCAAAGTGCTGGGATTACAGGCATGTACCACTGTGCCCGGCCCCAATTATATAGAACATCTCCCTTGTAGTGAACTGTTGAAGGAGAGGAAAAGAAACTGTTATGAGACAGGTGAGAAATTCTACCTTGACCCTTCTCTCCTACCTCCCCTGTGAACAGAAGCCTTAATTAGTGTGACATGTATGTAGAGAGGAACGAATATTATCACTCTTAGGGTACTGGTGAAATCCCATTACATCTGAGATAAGGGAACAGAGAAAAAAAGTCTTGATTCCTGGGGAAAGGATGGGTATACATTCTGGATTCAGAAGTGACCCAGGGGAGGGATAGGATCACTGGGAAGGCCGCTGTTTCAGGACTCAGTGATAAGAAACCCGCTGTAGATATAAAGACAGGTTAAAAGTAATAGAATAGAAAAAGATATGCTGTGCAAACACTAATCAAAATAAAGCTGAAGTCTTTATGGTAATATCAGACAAAATAGACTTTTAGAACACATTATTATCTGAGATAAAAAGGGACATTAAATAATTATAAAGGGCTTAATTATCCAAGAAGACATAACAGTACTAAATGTGTATGTACCTAACAACAGAGTTTCAAAATACATGATGCAAAAATTTGATAGAATAAAAAAGTGAAATAGATAATTTCACAATTATAGTTGAAAACTTCAGTGCTTCTTTCTCAGTAAATGTTAGAACAAATAGAAAGAAAATCACCAAGAATATAGATGATCTGAGCAACATTATCAACGAACTTGACGTAGTTAATATTTATAGAATATTTCATACAAGAACACTTCTTTCTAAAGTGCATATGAAACATTCTCCAAAAGATACTATATTCTGGGCCACAAAGCAAACTTAGAAGACTAGAAATCATGGAAGGCATAGTCATGAACTATAATGGAATTAAGCCAGAAATCAGTAAGAAAAAGATAACTGGAAAATCTTCAAATATATGGAAATAAAACAACACATATCTAAATAAACCATATGTCAGAGGAAGTCTTAAGGCAATTTAAAAAAGCATTTTGAACAGAATGGAAAGGAAATACAACATATCACAATATGAGAAATGAAGCTAAAGTAGTGTATAGATGGAAATTTATAGAGTTAAATGCTTACACTACAAAAGAGGAAAGATCTCCAATCAGTAATATAAGCATCCACCCTAAAAGAAAAAAAAAACTAGATAAAGAAGAACAAATTAAAACTAAAGCAAGCAGAAGGAAATAATAAGAGCAAAAATCAATACATTTGAAACAAAAAAGCAATTTGAACATATCAATCAAACCAAAAGCTGGTTCTTTGAAAGATCAGTGAAATTAGTAAACTTCTAGGTAGACTGACCAAGAAAAAAGATGATACAAATTATCAATATCAGAAATGAAAGAAGGGACATTACTCCTGATCCTACAGACATTCAAATGATAAGATAGTGCAACAAATAACTCTGCGCCCATAAATTTGACAGTTTAGGTGAAATGGACCAATTCCTTGAAGGACAGACATACTAAAACTCATTCAAGAAAAAATATATATCTTGAATAGTCCCATATCTTCTAGGGAAATTGAAGTTATAGTTAAAAGCCTTCCGAGAAAAACAAAAACAAAAACAAAACTGCAAGGCTGTTTCAACACTGGAAAATCAACCAATGAAATTCAATATATTTACAGAACGAGGAAGAGAAAAACCATGATTATCTCAATAGATTTACAAAAAGTACTTTAAAAAATTATCATCTGTTCATGATTAAAACTCTCTGCAAACTACGAATAGAAGGCAATTTCCTTAACCTCATAAAGGGCATCTACAAAATGGTACAGCTAAAAATATGCTTACTGGTGAAAAACTAAACCGTTTCCCCTTAACATGAGGAACAATGCAAGATGTTCTCTTTTTTGACTCCTCTCTGACTTCATAGGGAAAGTCTTAGATGGTACAATAAGGCAAGAAAAAAAATACATAAAGATTAAAAAGAAAGAAAGGAAACAATATCTTTCCACATGTAACTTGATTGTCTTTGTAGAAGAACCCGAGGGATCATTAAAAAGCTTCTAGGACTAATAAGTCAGTTTAGTAAGGTTGCAAGATACAAAGTCAATTGTATTTCTTCATGCTAGCAATGAACATAGGACTTTAAAATTTAGAGAGCAATAGCCTTTACAATAGCACCCAAACCCACAAATTCTTGGGTATAAATGTAACAAAAATACTATTCAGGATATGTATGCTAAAATCTAGAAGATCCTGATGAAAGCAATTAAGGACACTAAAATAGTTAGAGATGCATACTGTATTCATGGATTGGAAGACTCAATATTGCTAAGATGTCAGTTTGTCCCAATTAAACAAATCTGAAAAAGGACAAAGTTGGAGGACTCAGACACCACCCAATTTCAAGACTTGTTATAGAATTATAATAATCAAGAAAGTGTAGCATTGACAAAATGTTAGATATAAAAATCAGTGGAACAGAATTGAGAGCCCAGAAGTAGACCCACACAAATATAATCAACTTATTTTTGACAAGGGTGAAGAAATGATAGTCTTTTTAACAAATGGTGTTGGAACGATTGGATATCTATATGCAAGAAAATAAACCTCAACACATACCACACACCTTAAAAAATAACTCAGAAAAAGAGATCATAGATCTAAATGTAACAGATAAAACTAAAACACATCTAGAAAAAAATCATAGGATAAAATGTTTATGACCTTTGGTTTGGCAAAGAGTTTTTAGATACAACATTAAAAACACAATCAGGGCTGGGTGTGGTGGCTCATGCCTGTAATCCCAGCACTTTGGGAGGCCTAAGTGGGCAGATCACCTGAGGTCAGGAGTTCAAGACCAGCCTGATCAACATGGAGAAACATACAAAATTAGCTGGGCATGGTGGCAGATGTCTGTAATCCCAGCTACTTGGGAGGCTGAGGCAGTAGACTCAATTGAACCCAGGAGGCAGAGATTGTGGTGAGCCAAGATTTTGCCATTGCACTCCAGCCTGGGTGACAAGAGTGAAACTCTGTCTGAAATAAATAAAAGCACAATCAATAAAAGAAACATTAATGAATTGAACTCTAATGAAATTTTGCTCTGTGAAAGACAATGTTAAGGGAATAAAAAGACAAACCACAGATTGTGAGAAAATATTTGCTATCATATATGTAAGGAAGGACTTGTATCCAGAATATATAAAGAACTTTCAAGCTTCAACAAGAAAGTAAACAACTCTATAAAAAATGAGCAAAATCCATCAATGATAGACTGGATAAAGAAAATATAGCACATATACATCATGGAATATTATGCAGCCATATAAAAGGATGAGTTCATGTCCTTTGTAGGGACATGGATGAATCTGGAAACCATCATTCTCAGCAAACTGACACAAGAACAAAAAACTAAACACCACATGTTCTCACTCATAGGCGGGTGTTGAACAACGAGAACATATGGGCACTGGGAGGGGAACATTACACACAGGGTTGTTAGGGGGGTGGGGGGCTAGGGGAGGGACAGTGAGGGTGGGGGGTTGGGGAAGAATAACACTGGGAGAAATGCCTGATGTAGGTGACGGGGGGATGGAAAGAGTAAGCCACCATGGTATATGTATACCTATGCAACAGTCCTGCCTGATCTGCACGTGTACCCCAGAACTTAAAGTACAATAAGAAAAAAAAGATATATTATTTTAAAAATGGGCAAAATATTTGAACATATGTTCAAAGAACAAAGAAAGTGTATGATGGCAAATAAGCATATGAAGAGACACTCAACGTTATTTGTAATTAGCAAAATAAAAGTTAAAACCACAATGAACTATCATGCGTATCAATTAGAATAGCTACAATCAAGAGAAAACAAACCTGACAACATTAAGTGTGTGCTGGCAAGGATGCAGAGCCACTGGGACTCTTTCATGTTCTTGTTAAGAATGCACAATTGTACAACCACTTTGGAAAGCAGTTTGGCAGTTTCTTATAAAATTAAAGATATGCTTATTATATAACCCAGCAATCCTACTCCTTGGTATTTACTCAAGTGACTGAAAACTTGTGTTCACTTAGAAACCCGTACGTGAATATTTATAACAGTTCTATACATAAGCACCCAAACTGGACACAACTGAGATGTTCTTCAACAGGTGAACAGAAGTGATATACCCATAAAGTGAAATACTATTCATCTTTAAAAAGGAACAAGTATTGATTCATGCAACATCATGGATGAGTCTTAAATCCATTTTGCTGAGTGAAAGAATCCAGACCCAAAAGGCTATATTTTACTATTCCATAGGATACTTTAGAAAGGGCAAAACTACAGCTATGGAAAATGCATTTCCAGGGGTTGGGTCTTTGGGTGGGGTTGACTGCAAGGGAGCAGCATGAGGTAACTTTGTGGCTGATGGAACTGCTTTTTGTGGTACCGCACTGGTGGCTACAAAACTCTATGTATTTGTCAAAACCCATAGATCTGTATGCCATAAAGTGTAAATTTTGCTGTGTGCAAATTAAGAACAAAATTAGTCAGGATACTGAGGAACCCAAGATGTAATGCAGAATATGACAAATAAATCTAACTGCATTACACATGTGTAACATAACCTCACTGAAGAGGATGAGGAAGAAGGGAGCTGACCTAAGTAACTCTGGAATCCTGTAAGGCTAAAGACAAAAAGAACTGTACTCAGACATTGTACTTTATATGATAAATTTGTCCTTCACAGGGATATGTGTTAGCAATTCTGAAACTATTTTACATGTATACTAGGAATGAACAAATAAGCAAATATATTATTGATAATAAGACTGGGGTGTCTAACTGACTGAAAAAGAAGTTACTAATAAGCAAAGCAGAATGATGGAGTGAATGAATCCATGGTGTTTGATTAGAGTCAGAGGTATCAGTATTAATGCATGTTTATACACACACATATATGTATATATATAAACACACACTCACACATATACACTGATAGATACAGAAATATAGGTGTGTATTCATGGATAAATATACATACTATGTTTTCTAGCTCTGCCTACTGAGATGATCTAAAAGCAGTGACATCCCAGTAGCAGTGAGCACATCAAGTTCCCAGATCTTGGTCTCTAAATGCTATTATTTAATAAAAGGAGCCAGGATTCCCTGGAAACATGGACTCCAGGACTGGGTAGGAAAACTACAAGATGAGCCTGGAGCATCTTCTGGTGCTAGAAAGTAAGAAAGTTCTAAACAGCAACAACAACAACAACAACCATGGGAATGTGCAGAGTACAGGAACTAACCTCAAAAAGCTCTTATTGGCCAAAGCTGGAACAACTTGGGTAAAAAAAAAATAAGTAAGGATATATTGGGCTATAACTCAAAGAATAAAATAACTATCCATGAGTCTGTGTTGATAAAAATAAAAGTTGAATAAATTGATTATTTGATGGGGATAAAGGACGACCCTTACTGAAGAATTCCAATGAATAAATAGAGAAGAATGAGGGAAATAGAAAATCACCCCTAGAACACTGCAGTCATAGTTGCTGCAGACAGTTCACCTGATAGCTGTTAAACTAATGGGTATAAGCTTGAGAAACATGGTGTTTTCATAGTCTCAAAGTATTTGAGACTCCCAATATTTATCAATTACAAAGGGAAAAATAGTAACTCCATAGTGGAAAAATCTGGCAGGTACCACCTTAACCAAGGAATAATATGGGGTCTCACTAAGTTGCTCAGGCTGGTCTCAAACTCCTGGGTTCAAGCAATACTCCTGCCTCAGCTTCCCAAAGTTCTGGGATTAGAGATGTGAGCTGTCTCGCCCAGCCAACAAGACGTATTAACAGCATGTCTCCCTTCCCCAGTTTGATGCGCTGAAAAGGGTGCATTATTTCTGTGTCATTCTTGCCAAAACTCCATAATCCCAGTTTATCATTAAAAAAAAAAAATCAGACAAACCCAAATTGAGGGACCGTCTACAAAATATCTGTCAAGTACTCTTTGAAAGTGTCAAGGGTAAGAAAGTCAAGGAAAAACTGAGGAATAGTCACAGATCGGAGGAGACCAAAGAGAAATGACAACTAAATGCAGTGTGGGATCCTGAACTGAATCCTGGAATGAAAAAGGACATCAGTGGAAAAACTGGTAACATTAGAGAAAAATCTGTAGGTTAATTAATAGTATTGTACCAATCTCAATTTCCCAGTTTTGATAATTGTACTATGGTTATGTAAGATGTTTCTGTTAGTGAAAGCTGGGTAAAGGGTATATGGGAACTTGTACAATCTTTACAAGTCCTCTGTAAGTTTAAAATTATTCCAAAAGAAAAAGAAAAAGGTAGGGAGAGCATTTGATGAAATAGCCCTGAAGGAAAGAAATGAAGAATCCTCCGTGCTATAAAGGACACTTTAGGCTGTGAGTGAGACTTGTAGGAGGACATTTTGCACCCCCTCCCCCCCGACACTTCTGTAACCCACTGTAACCTTTGGACTATATATAATTTGAGAATTACTGTAATAGGGTCATCTGACTCAACTCATTTGAAGAATCCTATTTTCAGGGATATTCTTTAACTCTTTCATAAAGATTGCTTTAAAAAACAATACATGCTCATACAAGCCATTTTAAAAAGATAATTCTTTTATCCTTCTAAGAGAGGTATGAATTTTTTTTTCTCCTTGCTTTTATGGACTGTGATCATTGGGAAGAAGGGGTGCAAACTGGTGGTCCATCTTCTGATTCCAATTGTTTTTAGCTACACAGCTTTCAGTTTTTTCATTTTTAAAAAGTAGGTATGTAGAGAGGCATGAAAACTCCAGTTCTCTTTTGCTTATACCAAGCTACTTTGCACACTTATGTTATTTGCTTGGCCCTGAAGGCACATGTGTTTTTTACCCCAGTGAATGTAATAAATTACATGTGATTTGGAGTGTTTATTCACTGTCTTCTCTAGTCATAGCTCTTTTCCAGTCTGACAAAAATTTTGAATCCTGTTCCTGTGGTTCCTTAGATTCCTCTTCGGAGTTATGGCCTTAGATTTGCTTTTTAATGACTTTTCTATGTTTGTCTTGCAGCATTTTTGGGTAGACTATGGGTTGCCACAAGAGAACTCCACCCCACCCCCAAAACACACACATAGAGTTTGTTTAGCCAGAATACACAAACTGACCAGAATCCAGGTGGCCTGTCTCAGCACAGGATTGGGTGGCTCCCAAGGGTACCCATTTGGGAGATGTCAAATGGGTACTCAAAGGAGGATCTCACTAGATTAGAGAAACTCATTTGTGCTATACCACACTACTTTTGTACTAGAAGCTTACAAGACTGAGGGATATTCTCCAATCACTTTGCTTAATACTTCCTAGAAGTGAATTCTTAGGAATATCAGACTCTCCTGGTTCTTGAAACCAAACAGCATGACAAAGCTACGTACATCCTCACCTGAGATAGAAAGCTGAGCCAGACTCGGGAGCTGGTAGCCGAACAGAATCTCTACCTGTAACTTTCTAGTGTGCTAGAAAGCTCCTGTCTGTGTGGTCCTTCTACTCCTTTTCTTGTTCTGAGTTTAGCCAGTTTTGTTTGTGTTATGTTTTTAATAGACTGCATCCATGGACATGACTTTCAGACTCCTTCATTTGCTAGAATATCTCTATATCATATTTGGTTGGGGTCAGGGCCTAATAATGTTTTATAGGACCATGGATTTTTAAAGCTGAAGCTCACAGTGGCTTATCACTAGGGTTGTCAGAATTAGCCATGGAGCCTTAAAGATATAAATATGCCAAGACTCCTGTAGCAACTTGGAAGCATCCATATTTTTCCTAAAACTCCATAGGGTTTTTGATATACAATCTCAAATAGGACCCACAGGCTGCAAGAAACTTTAGCTGACATATTTTTAAAATTTCTCTTAATACTCCTTTTTTTTGGTCACAAATTTATGACTATTCCACTTAAGGCACTAATTCTAAACAGAGTCAGGGGTTTTACAATCCTATAAACACTCCTGCTGGAGAGTCAGTATGCCTCTTGGTGACATTCTCCCCCTGTCACACAGAGCTCAGAACCCTGATGGGCCCCCTCTTGTCTTAGGTGTAGAAATGGTAGAAGAAAGGTTAAGAACAAATGTGCCAGGTTTTGTTTGGTGTGTGTGTGTGTGTGTGTGTGTGTGTGTGTCTGTCTGTCTGTGTGTCTGTGTGCATGTGAGTGACTTAAGATCCTAAATGATTTACTTTTAGGTAATGAGAAACAAAAAGGGCGCATTGGCCTTGACCAATTTTTCTGCGTGAGAAACCACTAAGACCCCCAAACAGGCTGAGTGCTTGTAAGAAGGGTGTAGATCTTGAACCGCTTTTTGTTTTTTGAAACACCATCCTAAGGTGTACTCCACCCTAACCAATGAAAGCTTCTCTAAGAAGTTAGAAGAAAAGCATCATTCACCTCATTTGGCCTTCATCTTGAGCATCACATTAAGAGTCATCTGACCTTACCTCTGGGGGGCAGGCCATGATTTTTGCCATGATTTGGTAACTTATTTTCTACCTTAATCATTAAGTTTTTTGTCTCAATTTTTGGAAGATGAAAGAACCTGAAGTTAGGGATCGGACAGACCTAGGGTTGAATCTCCAAGCTGATGTTTACCGGTTTGCCCTTGGACAGGGAACAGAAGCAGGAATATTCATCATCTAGGGTGTGTGGCTGCCTTAGATGATAAGGGTGATACATCTTCATTTTACATATAAGAAAGCAAAGGCAGAAAAGTGGACTCAGATCCTACAGGGTTTGAACCCAGATGGTCTGACACTACTGAGAGCCTACCCTCTCAGTCCTACCATACAGCTCTGCAGTGGGCAAACAGGTCCTTCTAACTTCTATCTCATAACCGCCCAGCTTAGAGGTTTCTGAAAACACTGTCCAATGTCCTACAAGTGATTATTTTAATTCTTAAGTTATGCTTTTGGAATATTTTCACCTTTGACTGTAAGCCTTGCAAGGAATGTCAATGACACATTTCTTTCTTTTTTTTTTTCAAGGGCAATATCTTATATTTTTTAAATAAGCATTTGATTTTAGAACAGTTTTAGATTTATAGAAAAATATAAAGATTTATAGAAAAATATAAATATGGTATGTACATACATACATACCATATATATGTATATATACATACCATATATATATGTATACATATACATACATACATACACACACACACACACACACACACACACACATATATATACACTTTTTATTGAGACAGAGTCTCTCTCTGTCACCCAGGTTGGAGTGCAGTGGTGCGATCTTGGCTCATTGCAACTTCTGCCTCCTGAGTTCAAGTAATTCTCCCTGTTTCCACCTCCCAAGTAGCTGGTATTACAAGTGCGCATCACCACACCCAGGTAATTTTTGTACTTTTAGTAGAGATGGCGTTTCACCATGTTGGTTAGGCTGGTCTCAAACTCCTGACCCCAGGTGATTGATATGGTATTTTAAAAATAATTAATGAACTTATTTTGGTACATTATTATTAAGTAAAGATCCATAGTATATTTAGACCTATGCTTTTTACCTGATGTCCTTTTTTCTGTTCCAAGATCCCATCCAGAATAACACATAACATTTAGTTGTCATGTCTCCTTAGGATCCTCTTGGGACAATACATTTTGCAGATGTCCAGACAGGGTAGGTGTACGTGAACTTAAGCAAAGAGCGATTGCCTAGACTATGTTTTTATCAGTGTTTATGAGTAATGGTTTCCTGTCCCAAAGGAGGTATTCATGCTCACTGTTTCCCAAAATTAAAATTATTACTTTTAAAATGAATGAATGGATGAATGAAATATTTAATAAATGAGATCACAATGGGGAAAGTTCCCAGCACAATGACTGGAACATAGTAAGCTCTCCATAAGTGCTCATCTCCTTCCTTTCCTACTTCTACTTCATTTGGATCTTATTTTATCTGCTATTTCCTTCCCCTGCAAACTGACATCATAGCCTCCCCACTTCATTATAATTAGTATTGATCAGGTGTTTTGATGAGCACTGTGTTTAGCTTGAGTGCTACAAATAAAGTGCCTTTTGAAGAATGATGCAAAATTACAGAGAATAGAAGCTGGTTTGGGTGACAAAATTAGGTCCCAGATGTCAGGGTAAAATGAGGGACTGATTCTAACAATATGAAACATAATAGGGCTAAATGTAAGGTCTTGTAGTGGGGTCCAGGAAATTAACTGTGTGAGTGCAGGTCAGGGGGAGGTGTGTGGGTTGGTAGCTGCAAATATAAAAAGTACTAGGGAGTTGAAAATGATAGTTGTATGGCTTACGGTACAGATTCAGTAGCTGTCACAAAGACCTAGAATAACAATGGCTTAAATGAGCTAAACATATATTTCCCCTCACAGATTGAGAATAAACACTATAGGGTGACATGGCAGCACCAGGGACAGGATCCTTCCATCTTGTTGCTCTGCACCCCTCATTCACATGGTTATGAGGTCCATATTTCAGCCAATGGCAAAAGGAAAAAGAAGGAAGGGAAGGCATGATCCTTCCCTTTAAGAGCATGGCTGGGAAATTATACATTTTACATCTGCTTACATCCCACTGGCTAGAACCTGTCCTCCTGGCCACACCTTCCTATAAGGGAGGCTGGGAAATGTAGTCTTTAGCTGGGTAGCCATGTTCCTAGCTAAGAATTTTATTACTAAGAAAGGGAGAGGGGAATAGATACTGACAGAAACATTTGCAGCCTTACAGTTAAGACAGTATGTACAGTCATGCAATTTGTTGCCAAAAAGTTTTGGGCAATATTCTATTGCATTGATAGAAGAACAGTAAGTATCTCCCAGAATAGGAGTTGGCAAGCTTTTGCTGAAAAGGACCAAATAGTGAATACAGTTGACCCTTGAACAACATGAGCTTAAACTGTATGGGTCCACTATATGCAGATTTTTTCATACCTCTGCCACCTCTGAGATAGCGAGACCAGCTCTTCCTCTTCTTCCTCCTCCTCAGCCTACTCAGTGTGCAGACCACAGGGATGAAGACCTTTATGATGATTCACTTCCACTTAATAAACAGTAAATATGTTTTCTCTTACAATTTTTCTTAATATTTCCTTTTCTCTAGCTTACTTAATTGTAAGTATATAATATATAATACATATAACGAACAAAATAAGTGTTGACTGTTTGTGGTATCACCAAGACTTCCAGTCAGCAGTAGGCTATTAGCAGTTAAGTTTTGGGGGAGTCAAAAGTTATACATGAAATTTTGACTGCATGAGAGGTCAGTGCCTCAACCCCTGAGTTGTTCAGGGTCAGTTATATTTTAGGCTTTGCAAGCCATGTATAGTCTCTATCACAAATTCTTTTCTGTTTTTTGTTTGTTTGTTTATTTAAAATGTAAAACCCATTCTTAGCTCCCAGGCTGCAAAAATTAGGCTGTACCAGGGGTCGTAGTTTGCAGACCCTTGTTCTAGAACAAGCATGGTGGTGAGTCTGGAGTCACATCTTAAGGTGCACTTAATGTGCACATTAAGAGAATGTGTTCAGGGGAGGTGACCAGGTTAAGGAAGGGACTCCAGGCGAATTTCTAAGAACAATGATGATTGGAGGCATTGTTTACTTTTAGCCTAGAGAAGCTCAGACTCTTAACAACCTGATCAATGGCTTCAGATATTTAAAGAACACTCAGGTGGTTTGGAGATATCCTTGTTTTGTATGGAACCAAAGGGAAGAACAAGAATCAGTGAAAAAAAGCTCTGGAACATAGACTGCAGCTGCATAAGGACTTTCTCATGATCTCTTATCATTTATGGAACCCTTATTCTCAAGCACTATTCTAAGCACTCTACATAGATGGTCTCACTTTATTTTCAACAATCTAAGTGGGTAGGTGCCTTTCTTACCTCTGCTTAATAGATGAGAAAAAGTCAGCAATAAGAGGTTATATAACCTGCCCAAGGACATTTCGCTACTAAGTGGTAGGGCCATAACAACTCCAACTCTCTACCACCTCCTTGCATGTGACTTATGAGGTAAGATATATAAATAATTTAGCAATCCCAGACACATAGTAAATATTGTTGGCAATAATAATAATAATGATAGTCCCTAGGAAGTACTATGTTTCTCATCACGGTGGTTGTAGTTTTCTATGGCTGCCATAACAAATGACCACAAACTTGGTTATTTAAAACAACCCATTTCTCTGCTTATAGTTTTAGAGGCCAGAAATCCAAAATCAAGGTGTTGGTAGGGCTACACTCCCTCCAGAAGCTCAGGGGAGAATCCATTCCTACCTCTTTCGGCTTCTGGTGGCCTCTGGCATTCCTTGGCTTGTGGCTGCATCACTCCAATCTCAGCCTCTGTGATCACGTTGCCCTCTAGCCCACCTCTTGCCTTGGTCCTATAAGGATACTTGTGATATCAATTAGGGCCCTCCTGGATAATCCAGGATCTCTCCTCATCTTAAGCTCATTAACATAATCACATCTTTTGCCATATAAGGTGAAATTCACTTTTTCCAGGGATTTTAGGAGGTAGATATCTTTGGGGACCAGTAAGTTGCCTATCACAGTGGTATCTAAGCATAGACTGGATGACCACATGCTTTTCTTTCCACTATTAGGAAAAAAAACTTCATAGAATTCTATGATTTACAGTGTTGGTCAATCATAACATCAGTCTTTTCCTTGTGGAATTTTTATATATGTGAAATAGAATATTTGTTTTTTTTTAAAGCCTTATTTTATTTTTAGTTGACAGATAACACTTGTACATATTTATGGGGTAAAATGTGATGTATCAATACATGCATAGTATACATTATGGAATGACCAAATCTAGCCAGTTAGCACATTAATCACCTCAGATATTTATCCTTTTTTTGTGGTGAGAATATTTAAAATCCTCTCTTTTAGCTATTTGGAAATATACAGTCACCATGCTGTACAGTAAGGCACCAGAACTTATTCTTCCTAAATAACTGAAACATTGTTCCCATTGGCCAGTGTCTCTTCTTTTTGTTCCTCCCGCCCACCTCCCCCAGCCTCTGGTACCACCATTCTACTCTCTACTCCTGTGAGTTTGACTTTCTAGGATTCCGCCTGTTAAGTAAGCTCACACAGTATTTGTTTATCTGTGCCTGGCTTATTTCACTTCACATAATGTCCTCTAGATTTATCCATGTTTTTACAAATGGCAGAATTTCCTATGTGAAAATAGAATATATATTTTTTAATAAGATATAAGTTAGAGGTAAAACTTACTTTTTTTTCAAATACACAGCCACAGTCCGACACTTTATTGAATAACACATTCTTTCCTCCGCTGATTTAAAATTCAGCTTTTATTATTTAACTACCATGTAGTAACCATCATAGCTAAATTTGTTACTTGACTTCCATCAGTTCACTTTGTAGGTTTCTGCATTTGTACTGTGCCATTTTGTTCATAGCAGCATTAAAGTCTATATTTCTAACTGAGGAATTGTCCTTTATTATACTTTGTCAAAGTTTTTGGTCAATGACTCTTTTACTGTTTTTGTTTTGTCATCATCTATTTCAACTTAAAAAATCATTATCATTTTAATGTGGTCTTGGGAAGAAGCGGAAATAGATGGAATTATTAGCCTGCCATCCATAACAATCCTCTCGCTCTCTTTCTTTCTTTCTTTTTTTAAATGATTTTACCTGTTTTCATTAAGATTTTCTTTTTTTTTTTTAATTATATGGAAGTTTAATTCCAGACCACATGTATGTAAGAGATACATAGAGATATGAATTCAAATCTGGAATAAGTGTACCTATACTCTTATCTTTCAAGACTTCTAACAATTAAATTTTACAACTATATTTTCAATTATTTATATATTTAACCACATTTTAAAAATTATATTTTAAGTTCTGGGGTACATGTGCAGATTGTGCAGGTTTGTTATATAGGCATACATGTGCCATGGTGGTGGTTTGCTACATCTATCACCCCATCATCTTCATTAGGTATTTCTCCTAATGCTTTCCATTCCCAAGTCCCTGACCCCCTGCTATTCCTCCCCAAGCCCCCCACCCCCTAGGCCCTGGTGTGTGATGTTCCCCTCCCTGTGTCCATGTGTTTCATTGTTCAACACCCACTTATGAGTGAGAACATGTGGGGTCTGGTTTTCTGTTCTTGTGTCAGTTTGCTGAGAATGATGGTTTCCAGTTTCATCCATGT
>CAUYLG010035653.1:0-14712 GCA_963573385.1 Cacajao melanocephalus
ATGTGTTGGTAATGCTGTTTTTTTTTAAAGTTATACTTTAAGTTCTATGGAACATGTGTAGAATGTGTAGGTATGTTACATAGGTATACATGTGCTAGGATAGTTTGCTGCACCCATCAACTCGTCATCTACATTAGGTATTTCTCCTAATGCTATTCCTCCTCTTTCCCTCCACCACCTGACAGACCCTGGCATGTGATGTTCCTCTCCCTGTGTCCATGTGTTCTCATTGTTCAGCTCCCAATTATAAGTGAGAACATGTGGTGTTTGGTTTTCTGTTCTGGTGTTAGTTTTCTGAGAATGATGATTTCCAACTTCATCCAACTCATCATTTTTTATGGCTGCATAGTATTCCATGGTGTATACATGCCATATTTTCTTTACAGAAGCATAAGATGGGGTCATCTGTTTATAGATGCATACTTTTGAAAGAACATTATAGCTTTTTCAAGATAAGCTATCTTTTTTGATCCAGAGAATAGTTCTATAAGTGTCTAGGTAATATAAGAGAAGATGTGAGGCTAGCAGCTGACTCTGCTAACTGGAATTGAGACATATGAAAACTAAGATAACAGGGAATAATTAGGACTACTATTCATGAGAGATAGATATGAGATTGTCTTAATTCCTTCATCTACAAATAGTTCAGAAATGACACATTCTAACTCACAAGGTAATTATACACCTTTGGAGTTACATAAGATGAAATAAAATGTGAGTTGCTTTAAAATATTTTATTAGAAACATATTGCTTAATATTTTTATTAAAAGAGTAGAATATACTCATACATTAAAGAGATATTAATTGCCTATCATTAGGCATTGTCCTAGGCAAAATAACTCAATACTCAGAAAAAAAAAAAAAGAAAGAAAAACAGGGCTCTGATCTCAGGGTATATTACAATTAGCAGAGTCAGACAATAAAGAATCAAATGTAAATGTAAAAGAAAAATAGGTAATTAATAATATTGAATAGAGAATTTACAGAGTGCTATGCCATATTGGGGAATTTTTCCCTTTCTATAGGATGGAGAGAATATCTGTTTAGAGAGAGCTAACATATTAGAAATAAATGAATCATAAGGAGACCAGATGAAAGTGTTTCAGGCATAATGAAAAACTATGGTAAAGTTTTAGAAATTCAAAACCTGTAACAATATTGATGTTTTAAAGAAATTGAGAGCAAAACTAGTGACCTGAAAAGAAGTGTCAAGAAGAAGGAATTTATTATATATGTCAGAGAGGTTAATTGATGCTAAGTTATGTAGGAATATGGCTATTATTTCACATAAAATGAGAAAATTGGAAAGCTAATGCTAAGTTAGTGATGTTTGTTGGAGGGGGTAAGAAAAGAAAAAATATGCAGGGAAATTTATGCATTTTAATTTAGTTGAAAAAGTGGTGCATAGTTTGAGTGCAAAGTAGGGGAATGGGTATGTCGTTGTGAACTCAGTCCAGAAGTCAGCTTTGGTCATGTTAAACATGAAATGCATGTTAGATACCTAACTGGATTTATCAATTAAACACTTAGTGGATATTGGTTTATAGTCCTCATAAATGAAGTTCAGAGCTGGAGACAGCAAATGGACAGTTGTTGCCCTATTATGGCATTCAAAGCCATTGAACTCAATAAAAAATCTCTTTGGAGATATATAAAAGAGGAAAAGAGAGAGAAAGAGAGAAGGATATTGAAAGCTAAGCCCTTTGCCATTTCAAGTTTTAGAATTTCAGCATTTAGGAAGAAAAAAAGTACTCAAAACTTGAGCAACATATGGGGTAGGAGAGGATTATAAATTAGATCCACAAAAATTAGAATATAGTGTTCCAGTAAGAAAAGAGCTATTGTTTTTAAAAGAGTGACCCTAACAAAATAGTAGGTAAAACCAAATTATCCCCCAAAATGGACATGTACCAATATGTGAAAATTGATTATGTTGACAAGAGAACTCTCAAATAAATTGTAAGAAGAGAATTCAATTAAAAGGAGTTGAGAATAGGAAAAGAAATGAGGTGCGTGAAGAAGTAAGAAATTACCTATAGTAAGTTATTTACTGAAAATGAGAGCTAATTCAAGATAAAACAATTAAAATAAAAAAGTCATACCACAAAAGGGCTGACAGTGTACAATGATAATATTTTAAAATATATCTAAGTCACAACTGTAAAAAGTTACAGTAAAACCTAATATCCAAAATAATTATTTATAATTACAATGAATAAAACAAAAGGAAAAAAAGTCTGTTTCTTTAATCTTAAATCATACAAACCCAAGAGAACAGTTAATTATATAAAGGTAAGCAGTAAATATTTTTGGAAATTTGAAATTCATAATTTTCAATAGTAAATAATACGTCAAAGTTATATACAAAAACCTGAAAAGTAAATGCACACACAACATAAGACCATGAACTTCTTCCATATGGTTAAAGAAAATTAAAACACTGTGGAAATCATATATCAACATGTAGGTAGTAACAGAATTAACAAAGAAAGAAGCTTGGCATGGGGCTCACACCTGTAATCCCAGCACTTTGGTAGGCCAATACAGGTGTATCACCTGAGGTTAGGAGTTTGAGACCAGCCTGGCAAATATGGTAAAACTGGTCTCTACTAAAAATACAAAAAATTAGCCAAGCATGCACCTGTAATCCCAGTTACTTGGGAGGCTGAGGCAGGAGAATCACTTGAACCTGGGAGGCAGAGTTTGCAGTGAGTAGAGATCTCACCACTGCACTCCAGCCTGGGTAACAGAGTGAGCCTCCATCTCAACAAAGAAAAAAGAAGAAGGAGAAGGAGGAGAGGAAACAAAAAAGAATGACAACAGATTCAAAGCATAAAACAAAAAATACATATATTATTATTTTCACAACTGTTTTAGAAAATAAAACTTCAGGCCAATATCCTTAATGAACATCCATGCATAAATAACCAAATCCAGCAGCACATCAGAAAGATTATCCACCACGACCAAGTGGGTTTCATTTCTGGGATGCAAGCTTGGATCAACGTACGCAAATCAATAAATGTGATTCAACACATAAACAGAACTAAAGACAAAAGGACATGATTATCTCAATAGATGCAGAAAAGGCTTTCAATAAAATTTAATATCCATTCATGTTAAAAACTCTCAATAAACTAGGTATTGAAGGAACATACTTCAAAATAATAAGAACTATATATGACAAACCCACAGCCAAAATCATACAGAATGTATAAAAGTCAGAAGCATTCTCCTTAAAAACTGGCACAAGACAAAGATGCCTTGTCTCACCACTCCTATTCAACATAGTATTGGAAGTTCTGGCTAGGGCAGTCAGGTAAGAGAAAGAAATAAAGGACATCCAAATAAGAAGAGAGGAAGTCAAACTAACCCAGTTTACAGATGGCATGATTCTATATCTAGAAAACCCCATAATCTCAACCTAAAAGCTTCTTAAGCAGATAAACAACTTCAGCAAAGCCTCAAGATACAAAATTAATATGCAAAAATCACTAGCATTCCTATACACCAGGAACAGTCAAGAGCCAAATCATGAAAAACTCTCATTCACAACTGCTAAAAATATAATAAAATACCTAGAAATACAGCGAATGAGGGAAGTGAAAGATCTCTACAGAGACCTACAAAGCACTGCTCAGAGAGATCAGAGCTAATACAAACAAATGAAAAAAAACATTATATGTTCATGGATAGGAAGAATCAATATTGTTAAAATGGCCATGTTGCCCAAAGTAATTAACAGATTCATGCTATTCCTATTAAAGTACCATTGACATTCTTCACAGAACTAAAGAAAACTATTTTAAAATTCATATGGAAACAAAAAAGAACCCAAATAGCCAATACAATCCTATGCAAAAAGAGCAAAGCTGGAGGCATTATGCTACCCAGCTTCAAACTATACTACAGGGATACAGAAATCAAAACAGCATGGCACTGTTACAAAAACAAACACATAGACTGATGGAACAGAATAGAGAGCCCAGAAATATGGCCACGCACCTAGAGTCATCTGATCTTTGATACAGCTGACAAAAACAAGCTACGGGGAAAGGATTCCCTATCAAATAAATGGTGCTAGGATAACTGGCTAGCCATATGCTGATTGAAACTGGACCCCTTCTTTACACCACATACCACAATTAACTCAAAATGGATTAAAAATTTAAATGAAAAAACCAGTAACTATAAAATCCCTGTAATACAACCCATACAATATCAGGCTTTACCTAGACACAGGAGAAGATTTAGTAACAAAGGCACCAAAGGCAATTGGAACAATACCCAAAATTGATAAATATTATCTAATTATGCTAAAGAACTTCTGCACAGCAAAATAAACTATCAACAGCGTAAACAGACAACCTACAGAATGGGAGAAAATTTTTTCAGACTATCCATCTGACTAAGGTCTAATATCCAGCATCTATAAGGGACTTACAGGGACTATAAACATGCTGTTATAAAGAAACATGCATGTGTATGCTCACTGCAGCAGTATTAGCAATGGCAAAGTCATGGAGTCAATCTAAATGTCCATCATTGATAGACTGAATAAAGAAAATGTGGTATATATACACCATGGAATACTATGCAGCTATAAAATGAACATAATCATATCCTTTTTCGTGACATGAATGGAGATGTAGGTCATTATCCTTAAACTAACACAGGGAGAGAAAACTTATGTTCTCACTTATAAGTGGGAGCTAAATGATGAAAACACATGGACACATAGAGGGGAACAACACACATTGGGGCCTTTTGGAAGATGGAAGTTTCGAGGAGGGAAAAGATGAGGAAAAATAACTAATGGGTACTAGGCTTAATACCTGGGTGACGGAATAATGTGTATAACAGACCCCCATGAGATACGTTTACCTATGTAACAAGCCTGCACTTCTACCCTTTAAATTAAAATAAAATTTAAAAAAGAAAGCAAATAAAATGATTCACATTTTATTCCAAAAGTTCACTACTAAACTATGTAACTTACAAAGTGCATGTTCAAACTTTGATCAAACAAAATTCAGTAAAAAAAAAAACATTACAAGTCTGATATTAATATCAGATAAAATAGAACTTTAGAAAGTTTAAAATAGAACTTTAGAAAATAAAATCAGTGGTTATTTTATTTTCGAAACTAGCCAAACAGCAGTGAAGTGTAGTGCTCAACAAATTTTATTCACTGGCCTATATAGCTACAAAATATAGATATTTAAAATAGTTAAATGTATAAATTAAATGACTTTTATAAAATGTCATGGAAACTCAGTAGTAACATTTATTCTATAACCTATATCATGGATAGGCAAACTATCACCTTCAGGATACATCTGATTCTCTGTTGGTTTTCGCATTTTCCAAAAGTTAGAGTATTTTTGTTATTGTTTTTACATTTTAAATATTGAAAAAAATCAAATAATATACAATTCAAGTTTCTTCATTTATAAATAACCTTTTATTGAGAACTGTCAGTCACTGTCATTTAAATATGGTCTATCCATGGCTTCTTTCTTGCCACAGTGGTGGTGGTATTTCTGATAGAAACCATATTGCCTGCAAAGACTAAAATACTTACTTTCTTTTTACAGAAAAGGTTATCTGCCACTATTTTATATCTCTGTCTTAAGTGTATGTATATAAAACAGCTCTCCCATAAATCATAATATATTTGACTAAATAATAACTCCATTTCCTTATTACAGGAAATAAAAAAGAAGTAAAAATTACTTTATAAGTGTCAAATAAAATCCTTGATTAGTGGAGGAAGATAGGCTCAGATATGTTGCTGGGAATGATGCAATATGATGCTTCCTCAGAAGCAAAGTCTTTTCATTGCTTGTTCCTGGACTAGAAGCTTCTTTTTCAACAATATGCAGTTTTAACTTCTACTCCCTTTCTGAACTAGAAATCAACAGTTTCTTGTTTCAGATTAAAAGTACATGCAAAAAAAAAAATAGATTTTAACTGTACCATTTGGTGAATTTATAAAAGAATATATACCAATGTAACCAATACCCTAATGAAGAAATAGATAATATGCTCTTCTCTGTCAATCCTCAACTTTCACAGGCAATAACTATTCTATTCAAAATAATAGATTGGTTTTATATTTTTTATATAATATCGATGGAATCATCCTCTATGTGTTATGTGGGTATCTTGATTATTTTTCAACTTAAAGCTTTCGAAATGTATTCATGTTGTACATATACTAATAATCTTTTCCTGTTTTTACTAATTCATATTCCATTTTATGATGATAATATGATTGTTTATTCATTTTTCTGTTACTAAACATTTGGATCATTCTTAGGTTTAGGCTATTAGGCATAAAATATTGTTCAAGTCTTTCTATACAACAGAATAGAGGGTCCAGAACAAGACTCACACATATATGGTCAGTTGATTTTTGACAAAAAGAAAAATATATTTCTCTACATAATGTAGAAATAAAAATCTTCTAATAAATGGTGCTATAGCAATTGAATAATAATTTTAAAGAGAAATAATGGACTTTGATATCCCATGTCACACCATGCACAAAGTTAATATGAATAGTCAACTTAAATAGAATAGCTAAAATCATAAAGCTTTCATAAGAAAACATAGACCAATATTTGGGGGAAGTAAAGATTTCTTATCAGAGACACTCAAAAGCGCTAATCATGCGAGGTAGCTCGTGCCTGTAATCCCAGCACTTTGGGAGGCAGAGGCAGAGGCAGAGGCAGGCAGATCTCCTAAGGTCAGGAGTTTGAGACCAGCCTGGCCAACATGGCGAAACCCCGTCTCTACTAAAAATACAAAAATTAGCAGGGCATGGTGGCAGGTGCCTGTAATCCCAGCTACTAGATAGGCCGAAGCAGGAGAATGGCTTGGGCCTAGGAGATGGAGGCTGCAGTGAACCAAGACCTCGCCCCTGCACTCCAGCCTGGGTGATAGAGTGAGACTTCATCTAAAACAAAATAAAAATAAATTATAAAATTACTTGAAAATTGCAACTTCTACAGAGCAAAAGACACTGACAAGAAAAATAAAAAAAGAACATAGATTTGTATATATTGCAAATAATTTTATCTGATATATAAATAATTTCTATGAAAACAAAAATGGGTTCCTGTGTATGTAATTCATAGGCATTAACAAAATTTATTCATCTTTTTCTGCCATTGCTATAGTATTTTCTCCTATCATTAGACCCATTATAACATTCTTCTTGTTATTAACTGAGAATTTAATACAACAATTCTTCAAATCAAAAGCTAATGAGATAAACACTCAGTGCGTATATTTCACTATGAAAATTATTTTAAATTGTTCTACCCCCAGCTCATAGTATAGCATACAGAGATGAGAAAATATTTGAAAAACATGTATTGGGGAGTCTGTAATATAAATTCTTGTTTGCTCAGAGATCATGCCACGCCCTTAAGTAGGCTGACAAGTAATCCCCACAGTTGCGGCAAAGTGTGGACAGTGATCCCAGGAGCTGAGTGCTTTACTGACAGAGGTAGCAAAATGCTGATGACTTACATAAGCTAACAGACCTCCTAAAATCATGGAAAATTCAATACCAGAATTTCAGTTTTTAAAATCTATCAGTCCATCAATGTTACACTATGCAAAATACTGTTTGTCCTCCCATGCTTTAATGAATTACAAAATATTGGAAAACTGTGTTGGATAATTGTTTACAACCCTGTAATTAAACAGTTTGTCTTAAGAAGGCACAAGGAGGATTAGTTAAAATGCACTGATGATTTCAATAGACAGAACACACACATACGCTCATATAATTAATTGAATAGTTCTGTGAGATAGCTTTGAACAGTATTATTCAGAATGCCAGAATGAATGTCCCTATATCTATCATTATTCCCTTCACAAACCTGGTATAATGGACCATAACCTTCAGGGTGTGAATAAGAATAAGATTATAAATAAAAAGATGCAAAGGATATTTCCATTGCAGGATAGCTGACTGCACATTCTCTCTATATATATATATTTAAAATGTATTTGTACACTTTCAGAGCATTAAGAAGGTGACTAAGGTTTAAAAATCTTTGTTCTTTACTGCATATAAAGTATATGCTAATGGGAACACAAATACAGACAATAATCAACCATTTCATCTCAGGAAAAAAGCGTAATAGTACAAAAATTACAATCTCATCTACTTGGTTTTTGCTTGATGTACTTTTTTGTACATCATAATCAACCATTTCAACTGAGGAAAAAAAGCATAATTGTGCAAAATTTACAATCTCATTTACTTGTTTTTTGCTTGATGTATATTTCTGTTTATTAAGCAAGGTTAGTTCTCCAGAAAGACCAGGAAAAGGAAGAAATTTAATTGATCAATTTATAAAACAGACATAATGAAGCCAAATACATGTCCTAAAGATATGGCAAATATGAAGGCATTATCTCTGTGAATAAATAAAAGTTTGAATTGTTAAAATTTATTTCTTTACCCTCTGCTATAAAATATATGTATTTACTATTGAAGTAAATATGGAATTGAAAATATTAATTATGTGATTATAAAGAAATATAACTTATAAATTAACAGTACAGGTAATTCTGCAAATTCTATAAAATAGTTAAAAGAACAGTGAACAAACTATTATTTTTAATACTTTGCTATGAAATCATCATACTTAATGGATAGAGCATATTAAAATCAGCACTTCTCAATGAGTTCTGGGAGAGATTTCAGCACCTGAAGGCATCCACTATAAGTAATTAATTAACTTCTCTCCTAGACATTTAGAATGGTACTAAGTATATACCATGATTGAAAGAATTGAGACAATAGCTACTGAAATAATTATCCACAGGTTTAATTCTCTCCTGCTGAAATGTCCTTATCTAATAGCTAAAAGGACTTGTATGTATTCACAGTATAGTCAAGACATATCATGAACTTTTAAATTTCAGGTCTTATTTTTATTTCTCTTGTCATTTACTTCTCAGAAAATGGGTTGATCACATAATCTGAATTACAAGTGAATAATTTGTATTAATTCATATCACTTTCCAGTAATAAAGCCAGTTTCATATCACAGTTAGGAAAACATATTTGTTATATCAGCTTGCCAGGCCTGTCATAATAAAGTGCACAACTGGGAAGCTGAAAAAATAAAAACGGAATTTAAGGATGACAGAACACGAATTGTGGAACTAGCAGTATAAGATCAAGGGGTAGGCAGGGATGGTTACCTCTGAGGGTTGTGAGGCATGAATCTGTTCCTGGCCTCTATGCTATTCTTGCTGATGGCCTTCTTTATGTCCATATGACATTCTTCCTGTATGTATACCTTGGTGTCCCCCTGTCCCCCAAATTTCTTCTCTTTATAAGGACACTAGCCATAGTAGATTATGACCTGCCCTAATTACGTCATTTTAATTCAGTTACTTCTGTAAAACCCTTACATAAAACTACTTACAAATAAGGTCACATTTTAAAGTACTGAGGATTAGGACTTCAACACACCAATTTGCAGTGAGGAGTGCAAAATTCAACCCATAAAACCCACTCAAGCACACATATACATAAATTATGGATGTAATGTAATTTCTACATGATTGTGCTAGATAACATTCAGGAGTATTTAAAAATTATATGATAGGAAAATAAATACCAAATTGATCTAAGTCATGTTCCTTATGCTTCAGGAGCTTAAAGCATTAAGATATTAACTAAAATAAATGAGACACAATAGCAATTATGATGTGTCATAACTGTGGTATAATCTGAAAAGAAAGAAATGCCTGTCACAATAGTATTTCCTTCTCACTACGCTATTTTGAGCATTACGTCTCACACATATGGCCTTCCAGAAGGCTATATTCTATTTCTTGCCAGTGCTTTAGCCTCCAAACACACCCCCATTCTGGTGAAGTGATCAGGAGCACATATTAATCTCAGACAAACAGGGCCCCTGACCTAGGGCCATTACAGCAGTGGGATCCTGAAAGGTACTGGGCCATAGAAATGTTTTACCCCAAATCTACCAGAGCCCACTGCAGATACCTGGGACTATGCAGTTTTCTGCCAAGTGAGCCCACTCTCATGAACTTTGCTGAGTCATTGTCTGTTCTCACAGAGACTAACTCTACTTCAGACATGCATTTCCTTAGATCTAAGATCGGATGTTTGTGTGGGATAAGTATAGAGTTTGAACATGTGCCCGGAGTTGTGCACACACATACATAAGGTGGAAGGAGAGTGGGAAGGGAAGCCCTGGAGGATGCCAAGCTATGGCTCCATTTTCCACATTTCCTCACAATTTATCCCCAGATATTGAAAGCAAGAATATTTTATTTATCATTAAAAAATGAAACCAAATATAATTATCCATGCATAACTACAAAGTATCTTTAACTATTGCCAGGTTTTCTTTCCAACCAGTGCCGCTGAATTTCTCCAAGGGGAATCAGGAATGACATAGTGGAACATCAAAAAGATAGTCATCTTTTGAGAATCAAAATAAATAAATGTGAAAGGAGCATATTTGGTGGTACAATAATGATTGTGAAGAGGATAGATGATGAACCTCAGACACTTGTTTTCTTTTATTTGAATCCATATGAAGATCACCTAAATTTTGAAGGTAAGAGTGGAGAGGGTAGTAGGAAACACTTTTGGGTGTTTTTATTTTTCTTTCTCTCTCTCCTTCTTTTGCATGAGGAGTCCCAATTTTTTCAACATTATTTGATGAAAATATTATTTTGTTTCCCTTTGAACTGACATATACCTTTCTTCTCATTAAATTGACCAAATGTCTAGAGACTCTCTTCTGCTCTGTCAATCTGTTAGTCTATCTTTGCATTTATCTCACTGTCTTTATTACTGTAGCTTTACAATACACCTTAAAAATTGTAGTGCGTGACTTCCAATTTTGATCTTAGTTTTCAGAATTATGGCTATTTATGGTTCTTTGAAATTACATATAATTTTAAAATCATCTCATTGATTTCTATGAAAATACTTTATTGCATTTTTACTGGGTTGCATTAATTCTAGACATAGTTTTGTAAGAACTAATATCTAAGCAATGTCGAGTTTTCTAATCCATGATTACTGTGGAGTTCTCCATAATATACTTTCTTTTCAATGTCTCCCAGTGATGTTTTATTCCATTCAATATAAGAATCTTGAAAAAAAATTTTTTATCTCTAAGTATTTCATACTTTAATGCCACTTTAAAGATTGTTTTCTAAATATCCTGCCCACCCCAGAAGATTTCCTATATAGATGAGTTATCTATGATTAAGGAGAATACATTTACAACCTAGATGTAAAGATGTTCGTTTACAATCTCTATTCTATTTCTTTTTCTTGACTAACTGCACCGGGAAAGGCCTCAATTACAATGTCGAACAGAAGTTGAAACAATTGATATATTTACTTTGGTGGAAAAATATCTAGTTTTCCATCATGAAGTTATATCATCTGCAGTTACTTTGAATTAATAGATGTCCTTGACCAGGTTGGGAAAGTTATCTTCCATAGTTTGATGTGAATTTTCGGAATGGATGTTGACTTTCATCAGATGCTTTTCTGCCTCTACTATAATGCTCACAAATGTTATATTGTAGAGTTTGCTAATATGTTGAATTACATTTTTTAATTTCATAATTATAAAGCAAACATATTCCTTAGCTAAACCTCCCCGTATGTATGTTGTTTCACACACACACACACACACACACACACACACACACAATTTGATTTGCTAGAATATTGAGATAATTTTTCCAAGTGTGTTCTTAGGTGATATTAGTCAGAAATTTTCTTTAATCTTATGGTATTATAAATTGTAAGCTTTTTATCAATATAAAAAGCTCTGCATATTTATGAGGTACATGTGATATTCCAGTACAAGCATACATTGTGTAATGATCAAATTTGGTTTTGAAATGAAACTATTTCTGAACCCTAGAATGAATCATAAAATATTCTTTCTTCAATTTTCAGCCTATTTTGTTACATGCATGATCTGTCCTATGGTTGAATACTCCAGGAATACTTTCTGCAGGTCTTTATTGCCTTCCCTCTCTGCAGCTCTCTGTTCTTTTGCACTCTGTCCTGCAAATTGGAAAACTCTCGTCAGTCCCGGATTCACAGCACCATTTCAACCCAGGTTGAAATGGTTTCCCTTTCTCTTTGGAGCCTGAACGCTTTCTCTAAAGCATAAGTTGGAAATTTTATACGGTGTGCCTTATTAATATTTCCCCCTTGGGAATGACAATTTTGAGCTGCTTGATAAGCAAAATAGGAATATTATTTTAAAATAGATTTTCACTATTTTTAAAGTTACTTTAGAAGGTTAAATCTGGTCCGTATTACCATATCTTGGCCAGAATCCGAAGTCCCTGACTTTCTTGAGATATTCCTGAAAAACAAATATTTTTAGTTTTTTCTGAACAACTTTTTAAATATATCATCACACATTAAACTAGAAGAAATACCCTTTTTCTGTACTTAGAAACCAATTCACATATGTGTATGTGTGTGTGTGAATATATATATATGAATAGAAATATATACACAAATATACATATATTTGAAACATATATATGTATACATATGTTTACATGTATATATAAATATGTGAATTGGTTTATGTTTGAAATATATGTATATTTGTGTATATATATGTACTTTGGGGAATGCAGTAATTATATAAATCAAATGAAAATTGTAATTACATTATGTAATAGTATTTACTCACCACTAGGAAAAATAATCCCCCAATAGCAGATATGCTTATGGATTTTCATTGCCAATACAAAATGCTTACATCAGTCTCCTTTTGTAGTTGCAGCATTTATAATATTCAATATATAACATGGTAAAATACTCATTTAGTTTTCATTTGAAAAATGGCAGCAAGAAAGAAAATGTATGAACCATATTCCATCTGATAGTTCCAAACAGGCTTCATGATTTTACTAATAAATACACAGTTTCCAACAAGCCTACACTTCTACCTTTATTCCAATTCGGAGAAAAATTAGGCTTAAGTAAATATTTTTACAAAAAAAAAATACTTAAAATGTTAGCAAAGACAAAAGATAATTATAAGATTACATGAATGAAGGCATAGCTTCCTTCAGAATAATAGAAAATATGAAAAATAAAAGTGGACAATCTGACAATACTGAAAAAAAATACCTTTCCTGCTGCAAGGATAATTATTATAATTATAAAAGAAAATATGATGAAAAAAATAATTTTATTCCGTTAAGCAATGACAGTGTTTGGAGAGGAATGTATAAGAGAGTGAAAGATCTCAAATGGGTGTCAAATGGTGTCAGCTGTGTGTCAGTTCTGTGTCAAATGTGTCAACTGTATAATAAGCTCTAGTCAAGCAGATTTTCATTTTCAGCTGATGAAAGTATCCTGCATGAAAAATGAAGCTTAACTGCCAGAATGTAATATCCATTAAAAGAGTTATCACAGGAAATATGGTTGTCAGTACTTAAAACACTAAAATATATTTCAGAAACATATATAATTATTTTCCTATATTCCTTTTGTGTAGAGATGAAGCACCATTCAGATTGGTCAGAAACAGATTTTAGCCAATATAAAAATACCAGCACCTGTTTTAGCATTTTATTGCATT
This sequence comes from Cacajao melanocephalus, assembly GCA_963573385.1. NCBI lineage: Eukaryota > Metazoa > Chordata > Mammalia > Primates > Pitheciidae > Cacajao > Cacajao melanocephalus. The sequence goes on from CAUYLG010035653.1 coordinate 13,648, forward strand.
ATTCATGTATGACACTTGGTAACCAATAATCTTAGTGTAAGTAAGACTTCACAACTAAAGAATTATCATCCATGTTAATAGTAATATTAAGAGTAATATTTTGAATTATAATTTCATAAACAGTGCAGAAGATTTTTAACAAACTTTTCTACATTTCATAATACAGTCATTCACCAAAATAAATGTTATAACTTTGATTACTACTTAATGTTGTAAGAATTTTATGCAGCCAATAATTAACGCCTTCAACTGATGATGGAAGTTAATATGCTTTGCTCAAAGACTACCAATTTAAATGTTAATCTCACCTAAAAATCACTTTCACAGAAACACCCAGAATAATGTTTGACCAACCATCTGGGCCAGTCAAATCGACACATAAAATTAACCATTATGTTTCTGGGACACATTTAAAGCAGGGTCTAGAGGAAAATATGTGCAATAAATGCTCACATGAAAAGCAAGGAAAGATCTAAAATCAACACCCTATCGTCAAAATTGAAAGAGCTAGAGGAGCAAGATAAAAAAAAACTCAAAACCTAGAAGAAGACAAGAAATAACTAAGATCAGAGCAGAACTGAAGGAGATAGAGACACAAAAACCCTTTAAAAAATCAATAAATCCAGGAACTGGTTTTTCGGAAAGATCAACAAAATAGACCACTAGCCAGATTAATAAAAAAAGGAAAGAGAGACAAAAAAAAAGGAAAGAGAGACAAAAAAGGAAAGAGAGACATCAAATAGACGCAATAAAAAATGATAAAGGGGATATCACCATAGATTCCACAGAAATACAAACCATCATCAGAGATTATTACAAACAACTCTATGCACATAAACTAGTAAACCTGGAAGAAATGGATAAATTCCTGGACACCTGCGTCTTCCCAAGCCTAAACCAGGAAGAAGTTGAAACCCTGAATAAACCAATAACAAGGGCTGAAGTTGAGGCAGCAATTATTAGCCTACCACCCAAAAAAAGCCCCGATCCAGATGGGTTCACAGCCGAATTCTACCGGACATACGTTTCTCAAGGATATTAAGGATAACTTCCATCCCTTAAATG
>CAUYLG010035655.1:0-26148 GCA_963573385.1 Cacajao melanocephalus
TGTAATGCCCTTCTTGTCTCTTTTGATCTTTGTTGGTTTAAAGTCCATTTTATCAGAGACTAGGATTGCAACTCCTGCTTTTTTTTTGCTCTCCATTTGCTTGATAAATCTTCCTCCTTCCCTTTATTTTGAGCCTATGTGTGTCCTTGCACATGAGATGGGTTTCCTGAATACAGCACAACAATGGGTTTTGACTTTTTATCCAGTTTGCCAGTCTGTGTCTTTTGATTGGGGCGTTTAGCCCATTTACATTTAAGGTTAATATTGTTATGTGTGAATTTGATCCTGCCATTTTGATACTAGCTGGATGTTTTGCCTGTGAGTTGATGCATTTTTTTTCATTGTGTCAATGGTCTTTACCTTTGGTATGTTTTTGGAGTGGCTGGTACTGGTTGTTCCTTTCCTTGTTTAGTGCTTCTTTCAGGAACTCTTGTAAGGCAGGCCTGGTGGTGACGAAATCTCAGCAATTGCTTGTCCATAAAGGATTTTCTTTCTCCTTCGCTTATGAAGCTTAGTTTGAATGGATATGAAATTCTAGGTTGAAAGTTCTTTTCTTTAAGGATGTTGAATGTTGGCCTCCACTCTCTTCTGGCTTGTAGGGTTTCTGTGGAGAGATCCACTGTGAGTCTGATAGGCTTCCCTTTGTGGGTAACCTAACCTTTTTCTCTGGCTGCCCTTAGCATTTTTTCCTTCATTTCAACCCTTGTGAATCTGACGATTATGTGCCTTGTGGTTGCTCTTCTTGAGGAATATCTTTGTGGTGTCCTCTGTATTTCCTAGACTTAAATGTTGGCCTGCCTTGCTAGGTTGGGGAAGTTCTCCTGGATAATATCCTGAAGAGTGTTTCCCAGCTTGGATTCATTCTCTCTGTCACATTCAGCTATACCTACCAAACATAGATTAGGTCTTTTCACCTAATCCCATAGGGCTTTGTTCATTTCTTTTCACTCTATTTTTCTCTATTCTTGCCTTCTCATTTTATTTCATTGAGTTGATCTTCAGTCTCTGATATCCTTTCTTCTGCTTAGTCTATTCGGCTATTGAAACTTGTGTATGCTTTGTGAAGTTCTCGTGCTGTGTTTTTCAGCACCATCAAGTCGTTTATATTCTTCTCTAAGCTGTTTATTCTAGTTAGCATCTCATCTAACCTTTTTTGTAGGTTCTTAGTTTCTTTGTATTGGGTTAGCACACATTCTTTTAGCTCTGAGAAGTTTGTTATTACCCACCTTCTGAAGCCTGTTTCTGTCAATTCATCAGATTCATTCTCCATCTTTGATCCCTAGCTGGTGAGGAGTTCGATCCTTTGGAAGAGGAGAGGCGTTCTGGTTTTTGGTGTTTTCATCTTGTTTGTGCTGGTTTCTTCCCATCTTAGTGGCTTTTTCTACCTGTGGTCTTTGTAGTTGGTGACTTTCAGATGGGGTCTCTGAGTGGACATCCTTTTTGTTGATGATGACATTATTTCTTTCTGTTTCTTAATTTTCCTTCTAACAGGTCCCTCTGCTGCAGGACTGCTAAAGGTCCACTCCAGACCCTGCTTGCCTGGGGATCACCCACAGGGGCTGCAGAATAGTAAGGGTTGCTGCCGGTTTCTTCTTCTGTTATCTTCGTCCCAGAAGAGTACCTGCCAGATGTCAGCCTGAGCTCTCTTTTATGAGGTATCTCTTTGGGTATATGGGGGTTGGGGAGCTGCTTGAGGAGACAGTCCGTCCCTTATAGGCACTCAAGTGCTGTGCTGGGAGCTCTGTTGTTTGGTGCAGAGATGCTGGGCACGTACTTTTAAGTCTGCTACAGCGGAACTCAAAACCGCCTCTTTTCCCAGGTGCTCTGTCCTAGGAAGGTCGGCTTTATTTATAAGTTCCTGTCATGCTGCTGCCTTTTTTTATAGATGCCCTGCTAGTCACAGTCTGCCAGCAGAGGCATTGCTGAGCTGCCGTGGGCTCTGCCCACCTGCTGTGTGAACTGCCTCGGTAGTGGTGGACTGCCTAGGTAGTGGTGGTTGCCCTTCCCCCCACTGAGCTGGACTGTCCTGGGTCCGGCTGCGCTTGCTGGGAAACTTTCAATCCAGAGCATTTCAGATTGCTTGTTTTGTGGGGGTGGTACCCGCCAAGCCAGATCACCTGGCTCCCTGTCTGTGCCCCCTCCCTTTCAGTTGAACAGGTGGCTCTGTCTCCCAGGTGTTCTGGGTGCCAGTTGAAATGGCCCTCCAGATTTGTGTGAGTTTCTGTGTGCCAAGCCGGCACTGGCTGAAACCACTATGCTGAAAACTTTTGGTGCTTTTCAGCCCGGGAATCTCCTGGTCTGTGGGCAGTGAAAACTTGTTTGGAAATGCGGTGGGCACTCACCCTCTGTGTTGTTCTTGCTAGGAACTGCACTCTGGAGCTGTTCCCATTTGGCCACCTTGGATCCTCCCCTCCATTTCTGCAAGTTTTGACAAACATATACAATGGCAGAAACACCACCACAATCAAAATATATAGACCAAGTGTACTTGTTCATGCCAGTAATCCCAATACTTTGGGAGGCCAAGGCAGGAGAATCTCTTGAGCCCAAGAGTTTGAAAACAGCCTGGACAACATAGGGAGACCCTATCTCTACATAAAATAAATAAAATAAAACAAGCAAGGCATGGTGGTGCATGCCTGTGGTCCCAACTACTTGGGAGGCTGCAGTAGGAGGATCACTTGAGCCTGGAAGATGAGCCATGATTTTGCCACAGCACTCCATCCTGGGAGATATACATATATGTATATAAATACACATACATACAAACACACATACATATACACATACACATACATATACATATGTATACATATACACCTATATGTATGTATATGTATGTATATGTATACATATATGTATGTATACATATACACCTATAGGTGTATATGTATACATATACATATATACATGTGTATGTGTGTACATATACATATACACATAGATATGAGTGTATGTGTACGTGTGTGTGTATATATATATATAGAGAGAGAGAGAGAGAGAAAGAGAGAGAGAGAACATTCCCTAAACCCTCCTTAAATTTATTTCTGCCCTTTTAGAGTTAACCCCTTCCACCTACCCACCTCCATCTCCAGACCCTGGCAGCCACTGATAGTTTTTCAGAACTTACAGTTTTTCCTTCACAAGGATGTCCTATAAATAGAGTCTTACAGTATGTGGCCTTTTGATTCTGTTTACTTTTACTTAACCTAATGCATTTGAGATTGTCCACATTTTTATGTATTAGTAGTGTGTTCCTTCTTACTGCTCAGTAATATTCTGTGGTGTTGAAGAACTAGTTTGTTTATCCGTTCCTCAGTTGAGGGACATTTGGGTTATCTCCAGTTTGGGGTGATTGTGAATAAAGCTACTGTAAGCATTTACATATGGGTTTCATTGCATTTAGATGAATACCTCATAGTAGGTTTGATGGATCATAAGGTCGGTGTCTGTTTAATTTTCTAAGAAACTGCCAAATTGTTTTTCAAAGTGGATGTACCACTGTGTGTTCCCACCAGCAATTTAGGAGAGTTCCAGTTGCTCTGTATACTCATCAGCATTTGACGTTATCCATTTTTAAAATTTTAGCCATTCTAATAGACTGTGAACTTGGCTTTTAATCTATACAGTGGGGACTGTAATTGTGTCTTTTTGGTATTCTTATGCAAGGCAGCTGACATGTTTGTGTAAAGCACTAAGCATGGTGCCTGGCGTGCAAGGACGGTTTGCCACATGTGAGCTGCATTACTTATTGTTCTAAGCCCAACATTCTTACATGTGATAGATATTGTACATTATGCTTCTTGAGATCCCTTTTTCTGCATGAAAACATCAGTGTGTATTGGTCCAGATTGCTACAGAGCTCTGTGAAGAGACCACTTTGTGTGTCTGTTTTAAAATCAGGCTCTGTTTTGTCTCCCTGGCTCTCTGCAAAGGGATGGAGCAATGGCTGCTGGCATCAGGCCAGGCCAGTCCTGGAGAGCTCTGAAGCCAGGCTTTGGTGAGCAGGCCGTCTGGGCAAGCCCTCCTGCCACAGTCTGAAGGCTGGGGGTTTTTCTTGGCCTCCTCCCACCCCTGCTGCTGGGCTTTCTTGCCTGCCTGCCCTGCCAGCACTGAGCTCCCAGCCAGAGGCACAGGGGCACTACACACACGGTTGCCTATTAAACACAGATCACCAAAAAAAAAAAAAAAAGCAAAACAGCGAAATGAATCAATCTCTGGGGGATGTGGCCTTGGAGGTCTCGTGGAGGGAAACAAACCATACAAATGGTCCTTTCAAAGCCCAGCCAAGCTGTTGGCCTCATCACAGTGGTCACCACTGGAGGCTGGAGATGGTGACATTTATTCTCCCTTTCTGACAGCAGCCCCACAGAGCTGTGTTAATGTTCCAGGTAGCTCTGATATTCAGCAGCAGCCCAAGTTCCCAGGACTTTGGGCATTCTGGCTGCAAGCCCAAAGATATGACACCACAGGCTTAAATAATTCAGGCGGTGAACCTGAAGAAATATGGGGTGGACCCAAAGATGTCAGGAGGCCGACCCAGGCAAGAGGCAATGGGTCTAAGTAATGCAAATGGCCAGTCTAAAGAGAATGGGCTGCGAGCCCAAAGATATCAGACAGTGAACGTGCCTAAGGAAGCCAGGCAGTGAGCTCAAAGAAGTCCAGTGCCAGGAACAAAGAATGCAGGTGACAGGTCCAAAGTAGGGTCATATGGCAATGCTTATATGGAAATTTTGCACAAATTAGAAAAAGTTGCCCCCTCTGAGCAAACATAGCTCTAGGGGTGCCCTGTTTTGATGGGCAGAACACTCGTGCAGTAGGACACATAATGTGTAACCCATGCGGCAGCCATGGGTCCAAGGCCGTTACCCTTCCTGTCACTCCCCTGGCTTCCTTTCCAAGTGGTTTTTCGTGGCCATCAGATGCACACTACCTATGAGTTGAGCTCTGAGCAGGTCCTCTGTGGATCACTGGGATTTTCTTCAAAGACCATCTCTTCATGGTCTCTGGGGGAGGAAGGCCTAATGGGAGGAGAGCTTGAGCTTCATGGGAGTGAGAGGCTGAGCCTGAAATCCTTGTAGCACAGGGAGTGCTATCAGCAAGAGAGCACTATTTCCAGCCTCCTTATTTGTCCTAGGAAGAACTTAGAACCATGGAGCGACAAGACCTGGCAAGGACCACACCATCCCTTGTTGCCAGGTTGCTGAGGGAGACTGGGAGGGGCTGTGCGATTGGCCAGAGGGTTTGGTGTGGTGCCACTGAAGACTGCTGATCTGAGGGTCAGTGAGCTACCTTTACTATTCAGGAGGATACAGGGTGGATCTGGGAGGTTGTGGAGTAGGCAGCAGGGAAGCAGAACTGTAAAAGAAACACAAGTTGACAAATTGAACCCCCCTTATCTTGGCTCCTCCCACGCTCTCTTAGTTTTCCTTCCGCCTCTCTTGCTGTTCCTTCTCTGTCTCTTGGCTGGCTCCCTCCTCCTTTTGTAAGCTTCACAATATTGGAGTGCTGGGAGCTCTGTCCTGAACCATTTCCTCTACCTACACATTCTTTCTCCCCAGGCAATCTCATCTAGACCCATAGTGGTAAATGTCACTGTCTCAGCCAATTTGGGCTGCTATAACAAATTACCATAGCCTGGGGGGCTTAAACAGCAAATCTTTATTTCTCACAGTCCGAGATCGAGGCGCTGGCAGATTTGGTGTCTGGTGAGGGCCCTCTTCCTGGTTTGCAATTGGTAATCTTGTATCCTAACATGGCAGAGAGCAGAAAGAGAGAAAACAAGCCTTCCCATGGCCTTCATAAGGGCGCTAATCTCACTCATGAGGGCTCCACCCTTATGACCATAATTAGGTCCCAAGAGCCTTGTCTCCTCCAAATATCATCACAGTGGGGATTGGAGTTTCAATGTATGAATTTTGGGAGGGAAGGAAACATTCAACTCATAGTATTCTGCCGACACATTTTCTCTTTCCAGGTAATCTGAGCTAGAACCCTAACATTAAATGTCACCTAAGGTAGATGACCTCCCGATATGTGTACCCAATCCTGTTCTCCCCTAGAATTTTAGCCTTGTGTACCCTGCTGTGAAATGACACTTTCTTTTAGAGATCTAACAGACAAATAGAACTTAACATGCCTAATAAATTAGATAATCTCTCTCCAGCCTTCTCTACTCTCCCCCTCACCTCATTGTAAAGGGCACTCTCAGTTCCTTGATTCCTCTTTCTCTCACCTCGCATCCTCATATCTAATCCATTAGCACTTTCTATCAGTTCTACCTTCTGAATGTGAGCATTTCTCTATAATATTTCCTCCAGCAGGGATCCATGTACTTCTTTCTCTTCATTATTATTGTGAACATTGTAGTTTAAGCCAACATCACGTCCTGCTTAGACTGGCACAACAGCCTCCTATCTCCTGTCTGCATGTCTGAGCTTGTTCCAACCCCTCCATTCCATTTCTACATGGTGGTCAGACTCATCTTTTGAAAACATGATTATATCACATAACTTCCAGTTTAAAACCCTCCCATGGACTTCCATCCCAATAAAAGAGGACCTCCTTTTCATGATCCACAAGGCTCTACACAAGCTGGCCCCTTCCTACTTCACCAGCCTTGTCTTGAACATTGCGTTCAATCACAATGCCCTTTCTTCTCTAACCTCCCCATTGGAGGGCTGTTGTACCAGCTGTCCCTCTCCTGGCATGCTCTTCCCATTCGAATCACAAGACTGGCTCCATTTTTTTTTTTTTTTTTAACATTTCCTTTCAGTCCTATTCCTAGAGAGGCCTTCCCTATCTATCCAGTCTAAAGTGTCCATGTGATCAAGCTCTATTACATTAGCCTATTTTAATTTTCTGTATAGCCCTCATTACTCTTTATTGTTCTTATTGTCTGTTATTTCCTGTCCTTTCCTGCTAGAATGCAAACTCCCTGAAAACCAAGAACTTGGCTTTTTCCTCACTGTATGCCCAGCACTAGGCAGAGTACCTGGCCTGTTGAAGGTGCTCAACAAGTATTTGTTTCATGGGCAAATAATGGAATAAATGAACACTCAGCTAGTAGACAGAGGACCTGGGTCCACCATCCTTTAGCTCTGTGTCCCTGAGAAATATCTACTTATGGATTCAATCGGTACACATTTTTCAAGCCCCTACTCTAAGGAGGCTGATGGTTAAGAAGCAGTCTCTGCTGTCAGGGCATTCATGGTCCTGATGAGAGACCATTAACTAATCATGGCCCAGGGCACTGAAAGAACCCAGCAGAGGGGCCCCTCTTCCAGAGGAAGAGATATCTAAGTTGAGACCCAAAAGATGAGGTGGAACAAGAGTGGTCCAGGAAGCAGCACTGCAGGTGCAAAGGCCCGGAGATTATAGAGAGGAAGCATGGTCTATTTCAGGAATGGAGAATTATTATCACTGGCCAGAGCCATACAGAGGGAAGGAAGGAAGGAAGGAAGGGAGGAAGGGAAGAAGGCAGGGAGAGAAGGAGGGGGGAGGGGGAGAGGGGAGAGGGTAGAGGGGAGGGGGAAGGGAAGGGAAGGGAGGGGAGAGGGAGAAAAGGAAGGAGGAAGGGAGAAGGCAAAGCAGATGGAGAAAATGTGAACCTTGTGTTCAAGACCCTTCTGTTTGGAAATGGGTCCATGGCCTTCTCTTGTCCTAGTCCTCAGGCCTTGGCCACATGGCAAGTTCCCTTTTGGTTGTCCCCTATGCCCAATGATGGCAATGGGGTATTCAGGCTGCTTTTAGGCTACTGTAATATGACCCGTCCCCACCCCAGACAACCTATTACAGTTCAATACGCTCTTTGAGTCTTCGCTATAACCTCCATTTACAGGCGAGGAAACCAAGTCCCAGAGCCAGAGGGACTTGCTTGGAACTGCAGAGCTAGGACAAGAACTGATTCTTTGTTTCTTGGCTGGAGTTTTCCACACTGCACCACATCCCCTTCTCTCTTGAGATGTGTCTTCTGGGGCAGACTTTTCGCCTCTTTCTAGGGAGCATGTTCTGGAGGTCCTGAAATGCCTGATCTGGCACCTTCCAGGAGGCCTACTGCCACATTCCCTCTGGTCCAAAGAGCCTTCTGTAAGCCATTGGTGCCACTGATGGCTCCAGGCCAGGCTGACAGCATCTGTTCTGACTTAAAGTATTTATTTGGAGAGTCAAGTGTAGTTGAGCTGCATGTTTCTTGGCAGAGCTGGGCTGGAATGGACTTAGCCTGGAACGGTGGCTGTCTCCATGAGTCGATGCCTGGGCTGTTGAGAAGTCCCAGCAGAGGGTCCTATCTACACTGAGAGGGTCTTATCAGTCCTAGATGAGGTGGCTGCCCATTTCCCCCGAGTCCTTGGTGAAGGGTGTTATATTCATGATATACTATGAAGGGTTATGAGATGAATGGAGCCATGGAGGGGCAGTTTCACTTCTGATTCTTTCCAATTCAGTGTATATCATTGGGCAAATTTCTCTGCTTCACTGGCCTCCTGTGTCCTATGGAGACAATGCTGCCCGTTTCAGAGTCCCTGAGAGATATCTGTGAGGTTGGAGAAATAAAAACTGCTGCCAACCAAAGGGAGTTACAGTGATGGGTCAAGTGTATTGTAGGGGGCAGCCTGGTTTTTCATGATCCTTGCCTTGGTATCCTGAACCCATCCACTGAAAGCTGAGTCAGGAAGAAGACTGGGTAGCTGTCACTATCCTCAGCCATAAGAATCCCTTTAATATTGATAACAATTTTAATGGCTAATGTAGTTAGGTGCCATGGTGCCAGGCACTACAGTTTGCAAATGTTATCTTGTGTAACCCACCTAAACCAGTCCCAGGGTCAGGATCTTATTCATGAGTTCCAGACAAGGAAATGGGGCTCAGAAAAGTTTAGGAATATACCACATGCTTTTAAGTGGCACATTTGGGCTTTTAACTTAGGTCTGTCTTATTCTAAAGCCTGTGTTCTTGACAGTAGCTACAAAACACGTCTACTAGATTTTATTGTGCTTTATTGAATATGGGATAAGTATTCCCCAGCCCGAGGATCCACTATTGACAAAACGCAGAGTGCCAGGGGAGGATAATGAAGAAGGAAGAACAGGCGAGTAATGAAAACACCCACTTCAGCTCCATAATGGAAATGGGTCCGTGGACTGGAAACAACAGCTGCAATTGGGAGGGCTGGGGTCCCAGCTTAGCCTTTTTTTTTTTTGAGACAGTCTTGCTTTGTCACCAGGCTGGAGTGCAGTGGCATGATCTCGGCTCACTGCAATCTCCTCTTCCCTGTTCAAGCAATTCCCCTGTCTCAGCCTCCTGAGTAGCTGAGAAGAAGGTGCGTGCCACCACACCCAGCTAATTTTTTGTACTTTAGTAGAGACTGGGTTTCACCATGTTGGCCAGGATGGTCTCGATCTCCTGACCTCATTATCCACCTACCTCAGCCTCCCAAAGTGCTGGGATTACGGGTGTGAGCTACTGTGCCCGGCCTTGGCCATTTTTCTGTTGGTTAGGAATTGGCTTCACCTGGTTAAGAGCTTTGACTTTGAAGTCAAACGTTTCTGCATTCAAAGCCATGTTCTGCTGCTAGGTGACAGGCAACTTACTTTCACTGATCTGTGCCTCACATTCCTCCATTATAAAATGAAGATGACAGTTCCTACCTTATCAATATTTTCTATTCTTGGAAGCATTAACACATGCCAAAAGAAAGCCCATGGGAGAAGGTGATGCCAACTTAAAATAATGAATCCCTAACACTCGTTAAACAGCTCTTCCCCTCAGACCAAATATCTCCATGCCTCAGACCAAAGCTGAAGATGAATCCTCATTTTCTCCAGTGTAGCTAGGGCCATGCTGTATTTCTGTGGGACAATACCTGTAATATATCTGTATTGGCCATTCAGCATGGTGACACCATTGGACTTCACATATAGCTTAATAAAACCAACTATGTATGTATTTATTGGAATTGATGATTAGAAGAGACACTAGGTTGAAGAGGGACTTTGGGAAAGAGCCATAAACCTTACTTTGAGTAGAGGAAGCCTCTCAAAGAAACAACTTTGAGATTTAGGTTTGGAAACATGCAACATGAAGGAAAAGGGTTGGGAGGGTTGTGTGGAGGGAAGACTGAGAGAGACCAGGCTGCTGATCTCAAGCACCCAGAGGAGTGGAGATGAAGGGCTTAGTCCTTCCATCTTGAGGCTCTTGGGGATGGAAGAGCCATAGCCAAGAAGGATTCTCCTCTATTAGAGCCCATCTTAGTCTATTTATGCTGCTGTAACAAAATACCACAGACTAACTGATAAAGAAAAGAAACGTATTTTCTCACAGTTCTGGAGTCGAAGAAGTCCAAGATCAAGGTGCTAGCAGGTTCAGTTGTCTTCTGAGGGTTGCTCTGTGCTTCCAAGGGGGAATGCTATATCCTCCCATAGCAAAAGGTGGAAGGGAAAGAAGGGCGAACTTCCTCCATTAAGCGCTTTTATAAAGTCACCTAATTCTACTCATGGGGGTGGAGTCCTCATGACTCAATCACCTCCCAAAGACCACACCTCTCAATATTGTTGCATAGGGGTTTATGATTCAACATGAATTTTGAAGAAGACAAAAAGACTGAAACCAAAGCAGGGCCATTTGATGGTGGGGTGAGCTGCTTTAGGAGGGGCTGAGCTGAGGGGACTCTCCCTGTAGATTTTTTGGAAAATATATCCACTCATTGGATTTCTTATAATCCTACCAGCCATGTGAAAGAGAAAACAGAGGAGGGTGCTCATAGGGCTACTGTCTGGAGAGTTCTAGCTTCTGGACCAAGGTCACAACAAATGGTCTTTTAAATAGGTATCCATGTGGGTTATCTTCCTGCTCCCTAAAAGATGTAACATGCTGTTTATTAAGACAAAGATCTCTATCTGTGCAAGGAGAACAGTTGAAGAACTCACGTTAGCAAACTCAAAGGTTTAGAGAGGTGCGCTATTGACTTGAGCCCAAGGAAATGAGTGTTGACCTCCAACACCTTAAAGGCAGGGGTCTGGCAGTGGTACTACCTAGCACTCAGCGTTCCCAGTGTCTAGCACACTGCCTGGCACACAGTAGGTGCTCAATAGCTATTCACTGAATGAATGAAGTTACATTATTGTACAAACATTTTATGTATATGTAGACACTTTAAAGGCAAAATTGGAACTATGTCATAGATATTGTTTTGTAAATAATTTTTTCACTTAGCAAAATAGCTAGAAAAACATCTAGGGCATTACATTTTATTTTTTCTGAACACAGTGGCTAATGACTGCATAGCTTCCATCAAATGATTATATCATAACCTAATTAGCAAAGCTTGTATTTTTGGACACTGAGGTTGTTTCCAGTTTTTTGACATTATCAACAACATTGTGATGAACAATCTTTTATTTAAATCTGTGAATGCACTGTTAATTATTTCTTTAAGATCAATTCCTGGAATTGGCATTACTAATGTAAAGGGACACTTTTGTTACATTCTGCCAAATTGTTCTTCAGAAAGACTGCTTCAATTAAAAAGCCATAAATGAGAGCAGCCATTTTCACTCTCAATATCTAGATACTATCATTTTAATTTCTAAATCTGTACCAATTTATTAGGTAATAGAACGTATTTTGCTTCCACATCTATGTATATTTTTAAAAATAATATTTTTTACTGAACCTGAAGTTTTCTTTCTGTAACTTCCACCCATTAGTCCAATTCCACACAGAATCAATTTCTTATTTCAAGAGAGCTATCATGTCTCTTTAAAAAAAAATCATGTCCTTTTAAATGATTTCCTTTTTTACTGGCTAAACATTCCCATTATTCAAAAGTGGATCCTCAGCTATTGTGATTTTCCAGATCTTTCACCATCTTGTTATCTTCTGGAGTTGATTCAATTGTGCATATCCTTCTTTGAGTGAGGTTGGTGCTCAGAATTCAGTGTTAAACTGTGCTAGAACGCACAGCATAGACTAAGACCATCACCTTTTCTGCTGCAGACCCTCTTCTCTAGTGGGTAACCTAAGAGTGTGTTGACTTTATTTTATGAAGTTTATTCATTTTAAAATTAAACATAAATATATTACCTTATACAATATTCAATTAAAATATCTAGAGCAATGTATTAAAGTTCTCATCAACTTTTTTTCTTATTCCCAATTCTGTTCCCTTCCCTAGAGTCCATTTTTCCTCATTAGCATATGTAACCATGTATTTATGCTTTTTTAAAAACAGCAACCTATTTTTCATTTAACAATATTTCTTGGAATTTTTCATGTCAATGCATATGTTTTTTAAATGGCTATGTGGTCCTCAGTGTGGATGCACCATTATTCATCTATTCATCAACTTCCTATTTATTGACATTTGTTACCCACTTGTTTCTCTCTGTTTTTTTTTTTTTTTTCAGGGTCTCTGTCATCCAGACTGGAATGCAGTGGCATGATCATATTTCACTGTATGCTTGAACTCCTGGGCTCAAGCAATCCTCTCACCTCAACTTCCCAAAGTGCTGGGATTACAGGTGTAAGCCACCATGCCCAGCTCCAATTTTCATTTTTACTACTACAGACCATAAAACAGTGAATATTCCTGGGATACATGCAAGTATTTCCTTATCATAAATTTATAGAAGTGGCTATTTAGGCCAAAAATATCTGAATTTAAAATTTTTGATAATTATTGCCAAATTGCTTTTCAAAAACTAGTAACATAGGAGAGCCCATTTAATTGCATTTATATTAGCACAAATGTAATTTTTAATTTTTATCAAACTGATGAGCTAAAATTGATGTACTGATAGTTTAATAGTATTACTAGTAAAGTAGGCTACCTTTTTAAAAATATGTTTTTGTTTAAACATTTACATTTCTGCTATGAAGTTTCTGCTCAGATTGAAGCATTTCTAATGGCATTTATTTTTTCTTTAGTTGTTTTTAAAATTACATTCTTAATATCTTCCAAATTCCTCCCCAACCCCTTTTTTTTCTCAGATATATCTCTCTTAGAGTCCTCTATGAGCTATTTATTTCTGTAGGATTGAAGCATAACTGTTATTCTGGCACTTACACTGATTGCCCTATTTGGATAGTTGCATTCTTTTCTGGATTCGATATTCTCTTCTTTCTTATTATTCTCTTGTTTTGTTAGAACATGACTTCAAGTCACTTTTAAAGAAGGAATGCAAGTGAGATAAAAATTCTAAGTCCTCATATGTCTGAAAATGTCTTTATTCTACCCTTTACCCAGTTTTGCTGGGTAAAAAATTATGTGAAGAAAATAATGTCAAAGGCACTTTCCATTTTCCTCTGGTATCCCGTGTGCTGCTGAGAAATATGATCTTGATCTGATTCTGCCTCCACTGTAGGCAAGCTTTTGTTCTTCTAAGATTACTTTAAGAATCTGTTCTTTATTCTTAATGTTCTAAAATTTTATGTTCATTTTTTGTGGTGTGATTTTTTTTCATTCATTGTACTCTTATAATCTGAATACTTGTTGTACCTCAATTTTGGAAAATTCTTCTATATTATTTCTTTGATAATTTTTTCCTTCCATTTTCTGCATTCTATCTTTCAGTAATTCCTTTTAGTCTAAGGTTAAAAAGAGAATTTTTTCATTTAAGTCTATTATCTTATCTCTCATATGTATAATAAATAATTTTATTTTTGTTTTATTTTGTCTTAATTTCTCATTTTTTTAAGCTCCCCGTCTTTCTATTGATATTTTAATATCAACAATTATATTTTTACTTTCTAGGAGATCTTTCTTATCTGGTATTTTCCTTTCCTCTTTTTTTTTTTTTTATTATTGTGTGAGTGCAGGGGCTTCTGGAAACACTATGAAAAAATAACTTTTCTTCTGTATCCTACATTAACACATTTGCCTTAGAATTTTTTTTCTATTATTTATTTCATCCTTTTCTCTCCCTTTAATGCTTTCTTCAAATATTGATAAACATTTAATTTTCTTACAGGCATGGTGGATCATGCCTGTAATCCCAGTACTCTGGGAAGCTGAGGTGGGTAGATCACTTGAGTTCAGGAGTTTGAGACCAGCCTGGGCAACATGGCAAAACCCTGTCTCTATAAAAAAGCAAAAAAAAAAAAAAGAAGAAGAAAAATTAGCCAGTTGTGGTGGCATGCACCTGTGGTCTCAGGTACTTAGGAGGCTGAAGTGGGAGGATTGCTTGAGCCCAGGAGGCAGAGAATGCAGTGAGCTGTGATTGCACATCTGCTCTCCAGCCTGGGCAACAGAGTGAGATCCTGTCTCAAAAAATATATAATAATAATTTTCATCTCATATTTAAAAATGAATTACTAAGAAAATGTAACAGAAGCTACTTTGCTAAATATAACTGATTGGTACTTAGCCACATTCCTGCCCTTCCACACACTCTTCTGTTTTTTATGGGGCTAGAAGCCTGAAAACTACATTTCCTGAACTTTCCTGCTATCTGGACTCTGTTTAAGTTCTGTTAACAGGAAACACTTGTGAGACATTAAATGGTGGAAGTTAAGGATAATTATTTTACCTTAACTCCATCAGGAGTGGGCACACAGGCAACGATGTACTCCAGCAGTTGACATTCAGTGGTTGTGGCTCCTGTTCAGAGGTAGTGATGTCTAGCAGCATCAGTGACAAAAGCTCTAACAGAATTAGCAGCAGTGGAATGAAGGTGACTCCCACCATATGGCAGCAATGGCAACTCCAGCAGCTCAAGGCAGAAGTAAGGTAGGGTGTGGGTATAGGTTTGTGAATTCTAGGGATGACCAATGTCCTAATCTCTGGGTAACACCTTCTTTCTCTTTGAGTTCTCCAGCCCTTTTAACAGTATTGTAACCATTGAAGTCCTGTTATTGAATCTCACTTTGCTTGAATTCTTAGAATTATTTCTGTTTTCCTGATTAGGCACTGACAGATACAGATATCATCTACAATACCAATAAAATGTCTATCTATCAATCTATATAATCTCTATCATCTACATCTATTTGTTATATCTATCTACATAGTACTGGAAAAAATCTAACAAAGGTTAACAAGAAATTTAAGAAAAAAAAATTGTATCCAGAGACATTAAAGTCCAAAATAAATTGTATCTAGAGACATTAAAGTCCAAATAAGTCCCAAGGTGATCTATAAGCTCAATACAACTTCAATAAAAATCCAAGCAGGGCTTTTTTTTTCCCCCTGAGGAACTTGACAATCTTGTTCTAAAATTTATATGAGAAAATAAAAGGCCAAGACTAGCTACAATGTTACTGAAGAAGAAGGGAGCATAATTTGCTTTGCCAAACATTTACACTTTTTATAAAGCCTTAGTACTTAAGACAGTATTGATGTAGAGATAGGCAAACTAACAAGGACACGATAGCCCAGAAACACGCATATGTGTATGAACACTTCACAAACTTGCATTCCTGGGGAGGGGGGACAATTTGCTAACATTTTGTTAAAGATTTTTGGTATCTCTTTTCATGAGGGATATTGGTTTGAAATTGCATTTTTTTTCTTAATGTGCTTGTCAAGTATCAAGGTAATGTTGACCTCATAAAATTAATTGGGAAGTGTTCCCTTCTTCTCTGTTGCCTGAACAACTCTGTGTGAGGTTGATATTATTTCTTCTCTAAATGTTTAATAGGCTTTATTCTAAAACAATCTGGGCCTGGAGGCATTTTTGTTTTGTTTTTGTGAGAAAAACTTTTGCTTTTGTTTTCTTAATGCATTAAATTTCTTTTATAGATGTGGGACTATTCAGATTTTCTAGGGCTACCAGATAATGATGTCAACAAGATGGTGTAATAGGCAGTCCCAGCCTCATTTTCCCCATAGAAACTCAGATTTATTAAACATTCACGATGAGAGCACAAGAATCCATTTTGGAGGTTCTAGCATGGCGGTGGAGCACAGAAAGGTGAACAGATGCACTAAAAAGGGCAAGAACAGTTTCACTTTTACCTGTATCACTCCTTTCCCAAACAAGCACAACACAGCAAGAGATCCCTTCAGACCACAAGTTCTCCCACGGGGGAAAAGAAAATTAAAGTGAGTATCTGATTTCCACAGCCTTTTTTGGTGCCTCCTCAGAGGCTTGCTTCAGTTGTGCCTCACCCAGAAAGAGCACTGAGGAAACCAGTGTGGCTAGATTTCTTTGACGTAGCTAATAACAATAAAAAAAAGGAAGGGACTCTCAACAACCAGCATATGGATCTCAAGAGCTGGTCTGTGGTCCCTGGTAGCAGGGTTTCCCACAGACCAAAACAGGAAGACTGCCAACCCGAGATCCTGCCAGCAAGCCCATCGACTGACTCCTCCAGCTGGCTTGCCTAGAATCTCTGACCAGACTGACTAGTGATGGGCAGTCCCTGCTGAGGCCAGTCTGTAAAGACTGGGAGAGGTGACTCCTTCTTCAAATGTGCAGAAAGCAATGCAAGACTGTAAGAATCACAAAGAATTAGGAAAATGTGACATCACCAAAAGAACAAAATAAAACTTCAGTGACTAATCCAAAGAAATGGAGATCTATAAACTGCCTAAAAAAGAATCAATCAAAATAATTGTCTTGAAGAAGCTCAATGTGCCACAGGAGAATACAGATAGTCAACTAAATGAAATTAGGAAAACTATGCATGGACAAAATGAGAAGTCAACAACAAAAACAGAAACCATAAAAAAAAGAACCAGATAGAAATTCTGGAGCTGAAGAATGCAATGAATAAACTGAAAACTTCAATAGAAATCTTCAACAGTAGAATTGACCAAACAGCAGAAAGAATAAATGAAATTGGAGATGGGACATTTGAAATCATTCAGAGGAACAAAAAGGAATGAAAAAGCAAAGAAAACCCATGTAACTTGTGGGACACTATTAAGTGAACCCATTTACACATTATTTGAGTTCTAGAAAGAGAAGAGAAAAAGAAACGGACAGAAATCATGGCTGAAAACTTTCTGAATCTGGGGAGGAAAATGGACATCCAGATTCATGACTCACAAAGGACCTCAAATAAGTTTTACAATATAAATAATAATGTAGTAATATAATATAAATAATAAGGTTTATACTGAGACACATTGCAATTGTCAAAATTTGAGGACAGGAAACAAGATGGCTGAATAGAGGGTTCTTCTGAACATCCCTCTCCAGGAACATCAAGTTTGACAACTATCTATACAAAGGGAGCATCTTCACAGAAACCAAAAATCAGATGAGCTCTCACAGTGCCTGGTTTTGACTTTATATCACTGAAAGAGGCATTAAAGAGGGTAGGAAAGAAAATCTTGAATTGATGATTCTATCCCTCCCACATCCCCTGGCCATAGGCATGTGGTGTGGAGAAGGAGTCTGTGCACTCGAGAGAGAGAGAGAGGGCAGTGATTGTGAGGTTTTGCATTGAACTCCATAATGTCCTGTCACAGCAAAAAGCAGAATTGGGATGAACTCAGCTGATGCCTGCCTGTGGAGGGAGCATAGAAACCAGCCCTAGCCAGAAGGGAATTACCCTTCTCTGTGGTTGGAGCTTGGATTCCAGCAAGCCTCACCACTGTTAGCTGGAGTGCTCTGAGGTCCTAAGTGAACTTAAGGAACAGTCTAGGCCACAAAACTTGCAACTCCTAGGGAAGTTCTAGTGCTAAGCTGGGCTCAGAGCCGGTGGACAGGGGGACTTGCAACCTACTGAGACACCATTCAGGGTGGCTAAGGGAGTGCTTTCCCTACCCCATCCTGAACCCCGAACAGCACAGCTCATGATTCCAAAAGAGACCCCTTTCTTCTGCTTGAGAAGAGAGGGAAGAGTAAAAAGGACTTTGTCTTGCATCTTGGATACCAGGTCAGCCACAGTAGGATAGGGCACTGGTAAGGGTCGTAAGACTCCCATGCCAGGTCCTAGCTTCTGGATGACAATTTTAGACACATCTTGGGCCAGAAGGGAACCGGCTCTCTTTAAGAGAGGGATACAGTATAGGTAAGATCCATCACCTACTGACTAAAGAGCCCTTGGGTCCTGAAGAACTAGCAGTGATACCCAGGTTATACTGCAGGCCTTGGGTGAGACTCAGAGATGTACTGGTCTCAGGTGAGAACCAGCGTATTCTGCTTGAACCAGACTCCTTCTGCTTGAGAAAAGCAGAGGGAAAAGTACAGGGGACTTTGCTTGCACCTTATGTAATAGCTTGGCCACAGTGGGACAGAGCACCAAGTAGGCTCTTGGGGTCCTTGATGATAGGCCTTGGCTCTTGGATTGCATTTCTAGACCTGCCCTGGACCAGAGGGGAGCCCATTGCCATAAATGGTGAATCCCATGCCTGGCAGCCTTCACCACAAGCTGACTGGAGAGACCTTGGACCTTAAGTGAACATTGATGTTAGCCTGGCAGTACTCCTTATGGGCCTTGTGACAGTGGTGGCCATGGGTTGAGGCTCCTCTGCCTGTGGAAATGGGAGGTAAGAATGGGAAAAATTGTGTGATGTGGTTTGAGTGCCAACTCAGCCACAGTAGGAAAGAACATCAGGTTGATTTCTAAGATTTTTGACTCTGGTCCCTGGTTCCTAGATGGCATCTCTAGACTTGCCTGGGGCCTGAGAGATCTCACTTCCCTGAAGGGAAAGATGCAAGCTGAGTTTGCTTTGCCATCTGCTGATTGCAGAGCCCTAGGGCCTTGAATGAACATAGGCCATAGCATAGGTGCAGTTATAGCAGGCCTTGGGTGAGGCAAGGCCCAGTGCTGTTCTGGCTTCAGGTCTGACCCAGCTCAGTCGCAGTGGTGGCGGCCACAGGGGTGCTTATGTCACCGCAGCTCCAGTCACTTCAGCGTGCACACACATACACACACACACACACACACACAGGGGGGAGAGGGGAGAGAGAGAAAGAGAGAGAGAGAGAGATTCCATTTGTTTAGGAGAAAGTAAGGACAGAGAACAAGAGTTTCTGCCTGGTTATCCAGAGAATTCTTCTAAATCTTATCCAAGACCATCAACTCTACCACAGTGTTAGTGGACTTGGGTTACTCCCTAGTGCAGATATGGCTTAGATCACAACTCAAGTCCTTTTGAATACCTGGAAAGTCTTCCCAAGGAAGGCAGGTACAAACAAACCCAGATATCAAAGAATACAGTAAATACCTAATTCTTCAATGCTCAGACACCAGTGAAATTCCACAAACCAGGTCTTGACCTCACCAAATGTACTAAATGAACTAAATAAGGCACCAGGGACAATCCTGGGAAACAGAGATATGTGACCTTTCAGACAGATAATTCAAAATAGCTGTTTTGAGGAAACTCAAAGAAATTCAAGATACAGAGAAAGAATTCAGAATTGTATCAGATAAATTTAACAAAAAATTTAAAATAATTTAAAAGAAAGAGGAATTCTGGAGTTAAAAATGCAATTTACATACTGAAGAATGCATCAGAATCTCTTAATAGCAGAATTGATCAAGCAGAAGAAAGAATGAGTGAGCTTGAGACAGGCTAGTTGAAAACATACAGTCAGAGAAGAGAAAAGAATAAAAAGGAATGAAGCCTGCAAGATCTAGAAAATAGCCTCAAAGGGGCAAATCTTTTGCCTTATTGGACTTAAAGAGGAGATAGAAAAGGAGATAGGGGTAGAAAGTTTATTCAAAGGGATAATAACAGATAACTTCCTAAACCTAGAGAAAGATATCAATATCCAAGTACAAGAAGGTTATAGAACACTGAGCAGATTTCACTCAAAGAAGGCATTTAATAATCAAACTCACAAAGGTCAAAGATAGAGAAAGGATCTTAAAAGCAGCAAGAGAAAAGAAACAGATAACATAAAACGGACCTCCAATACGTCTGGCAGCAGACTTTTCAGTGGAAACCTTACAGGCTAGGAGAGAGTGGCATGATGTATTTAAAGTGCTAAAGGAAGTCTGGGCGCAGTGGCTCATGCCTGTAATCCCAGCATTTTGGGAGGCTGAGGCGGGGGGGATGATGAGGTCAAGAGTTCAAGACCAGGCTGGCCAACATGGTGAAACCCTGTCTCTACTTAAAATACAAAAAACTAGCCAGGAATAGTGGCACACACCTGTAATCCCAGCTATTCAGGAGGCTGAGACAGGAGAATCTCTTGAACCCAGGAGGCAGAGGTTGCAGTGAGCCAAGATCACACCATTGCACTCCAGCCTGGGCGACAGAGCAAGACTCCATCTGGAGAAAAACAAACAAAACAAAACAAAACAAAACACGCACAACTAAACTGCTGAAGGCAAAAAATTCTACCCTATAATAGTATATCTGGCAAAAATATCCTTTAAACATGAAGGAGAAATAAAGACTTACCCAGACAAGCAAAAGCTGAGAGATTTCATAAACACCAAACCCACCCTATAAGAAATGCTAAAGGGAGTACTTCAATCAGAAACAAGAGGATGTCAATGAGCAGTAAGAATCATCCCAAGGTACAAAACTTCCTGGTGGTACTAAGTACACAGGAAAACATAGATTATTATAACACTGTAACTGTGGTGTATAAACTATGCTTATCTTCAGTAGAAAGACTAAATTATGAATCAACAAAAAAACTACAAAAACTTATTGAGACATAGACAGTAAAATAAGACACAGAAACAGTAAAAAGTGAGGGGGAAGAAATTAAGGCATAGAGTTTTTATTTTCTTTTTGCTTATTAGTTAGCTTATTTGTTTATGCAAGCAGTGTTATTATCAGCTTAAAGTAATGGGTTATAAGATAACCCAAGCCTCATGGTAACCACAAATCAAGAAACATACAGTGGATTCACAAAAAATAAAAAGAAATTGAATCATATTACCACAGAAAATCACCTTCACTAAAAAGAAGAAGGAAGGAAAGAAGGAAAAGAAGGCCACAAAACAACCAGAAAACAAAGAGCAAAATGACAGGAATAAGTCATTACTTATCAATAGTAACACTGAATGGAAATGGACTAAACTCTCCAATCAAAAGAAATAGAGTGAATGGATAAAACAACAACCACCACCACAAACCAAGACCCAGTGACCTGTGGTCTACAAGAAACACACTTCACATATAAAGACACATATAGACTGAAAATAAAGGGATGGGAAAAAATATTCTATGCCAATGGAAACCAAAAAAAGAGCAGGAGTAACGATATTTATATCAGACAAAATAGATTTCAAGACAAAAATTATAAGAAGAGACAAAGAAGGTCCCTATATAATGATAAAGGGGTCAATTCAGCAAGAGAATATAACAATCTTAAAATATATATGCACCCAACACTGGAGCACCCACATATAGGAGGCAAATATTTTTAGAGCTGAAGAGAGAAAGACCCTAATACAATAATAGCTGGAGACTTCAATGCACCATTCTCAGCACTAGACAGATCTTCAAGAGAGAAAATCAATAAAGAAACATCAGAGTTAATCTGCACTAGAGAACAACTGGACCTAATAGATATTTACAGAACATTTCATTCAATGGCTGCAAAATATGCACTCTTTTCCTCAGCATATGGATTATTCTCAAGGATAGGCCACATGGTAGGTAACAAAGCAAGTCTTAAAACATTCAAAAAGTTGAAACAATATCAAGCATCTTCTCTGGTCATAATGGAAAACTAGAAATGAATAACAAGAGGGATGTTGGAATCTATACAAACCCATGGACATTAAACAATATGCTACTGAATGAACAGTGGTCAATGAAGTGATTAAGAAGGAAATAGGACAATTTCTTGAAACAAATGATAATGGAAAGACATTTCAAAACCTATGGGATACAGTGAAGCAGTACTAAGAGGGAAGTGTATAGCTCTAGTCCCTCAGTCTTGGACTTGATAGTCTCTAGAACCGTGAGCCAATAAATTTCTGTATATTATAAATTACTCAGTCTATGGTATTCTGTTACAGCAACACAAAATGGAACTAAGATACTGTTTGTGGTAATTTGTTACAACAGCAAAAGGAAACTAGTACAATACTGCTTTAGTGACAGCCCACATTTTTGTACATGTTATACATTTATTATCAGCTCAAAATATTTTCTAATTTTCTTTTGTGTGTTTTGTTTTTTCTGATGCCAAATGTGTGTATTTTCTCAGCAGCAACCAATTTTCCAATTCTCTGACACCAAATGGGTGTCCAAGAATACACTTTGATTCTATGCAGACACTTACTATACTAACTAATCAGGGTTAGTCCAGACCTCACAGATCAAGGGCTCAGTTCTGCAAGACTGCCCTCGTTTCAGATGCCAGCCAAAAATTCGGTCCCCAAGGTGCCCACTTCTCTTCATGAGAATTTGTAGTCACAAATTCAATGGTTCCCATGACTCATGCCTCAGGTTTGATAATTTGCTAGAACTCACAGAACTCAGGAAAGTACTTTACTATATTTACCAGTTTATGATAAAGAATACAACTCAAGAACAGCTAAATGGAAGAGATGCATACAGCAAGATACAGGATGGGGATGGGAGAAACATAGAACTTTGTTTCTAAACCCTATTATTTAGGGGTTTATATGTAGGCCTCTTACATAGACTTCATTGATTAAATCCTTGTTCATAGGTAATTTAACTCAACTTCCAACCCCTCTCCCCTCTCTGGAGGTTGGGGAATAGTGCTGAAATTTCTAACTCTAATCATGAGGTTCATTTTTCTGTTGACCAGCTGTTATCTTGAAGCTGTCTAGGGCTCCCCTTTCATGAGTCATCTTATTAGCATACAAAAGACTGTAAATTCCAACTGTTGTAGGAGCTCTGTGCCAGGAACTGGGGACAATGACCAAATATCTACTTGTTTTATTATACTATATCTTTGATCCATTCGGTTTTTAGAATTATGTTATTTAATTTCTAAATATTTGGGAATTTTACTGGATCCCTTTGGTTTTTTATTTCCAGTTAAGTTGTGGTCAGATAATACACTCTGTGTGATTTCTGTCCTTTAGTTTTATTGAAACTCGTTTTAACTCCAGCATATGGTCTATTGTGAACAGGTCACGTAACCTTAAAAATGATGTGTATTCTGCTGTTGCTGGGCATAGTGTTCTTTGAATGTCAATTAGGCTAATGTGGTTGACACTGTTACTCAGAAATTTGTATCTCATTACCTGTCTAGTTTTTCTATCAATGATAAATAAAATGGCAGAGAGAAAACTATGTTAAATCTCCAACCATGATTGTAAATTTGACTGTGTAAATCTATTTGGCTTTATAGATTTCTAAAACTCTGCTATCAGAAAAATCCATACTTATCATTGTTTTGTCTTCCTGATAAATTGCTACTTTTTACATTGGGAAATGTTCTTTATTGCTGATAAATTTTTTGTTCTTGATTTCTATTTTATCTCATAACATAATAACTCTAGGCTTCTTATGCCTGATATGTGCACAATACATTATTTTCTATCTTACTTCAACTACCTGGGTCTTTATATTTAAAGCATGTCTCTGATTGACTGCCTGCAGTTGGGCCTTGCTTTGTTATTATTTTCATGATCTTGTCTTTTAATTAGTGTAGTCCACTTACATTTAATATAATTTATTATATGACTGAATTTTGTTTGACCATTTTTCTATTTGTTTACCTCATCTGCTTTTTGTTTCTCTATTGCTCATTTCTGGACTTCTTTTGGATTTATTGAATATTTTAAGAATTCCATGTTATTTTAAATTATATATTTGAATTAGTTCTTTTTAAGAGGTAGCTATAAGGATTACAACATATTTCTCTATCTTTTTACAATCTACTTAATTTTCAAATTGTACCACTTCACATAAAACTTAAGAATTTTACAAATGCATAGGTCTGTTAAGCCTCCACATGTTACACTATAGTTGTGGCCATAGTTTGGTTTGTTTGACCCCTCCAAATCTCATGTTGAAATTTGATCTCCAATGTTGGAGGTGGGTCCTAGTGGGAGGTTTTTGGGTCATCGGTGCAGATCCCTCACGAGTGGCTCAATGCCATCTCATGGTAATGTGTGAGAGTCCTTACTCTGTTAGTTCCCAAAAGAGTTAGTTGTTTAAAACAGTCTGACACCTCCCTCTTCTCTCTCTTGTTTTCTCTCTCACCATGTGATATCTATATATACTAGTTTCATCTTTGCCTTCTGCCATGAGCAGTTGCAGCTGGGTACCCTCATTAGAGGTAGATGTTGGTGCCTCCCCACCCCCAGTGCTTCTTATCCAGACTGCAAATCCATGGGCCAAATAAACCTCTTCTTTTTAGAAATTACTCAGCCTCAGATATTTCTTATAGAAACAGAAACAGATTAAGACAGTTGTCGTATATATTACATTTACTTGTGTTTTAACTTCCATAATATGATGTTTTATTTTTTGCATGTACTTTAAAGAAATTTTAAAAAATAGTCTTTTATGTTACCCAGTATTTACTCCTGATGCTCTTCATTCTTTCCCGAAGTTCCAAATTTCCCTTTACCCTCAAATTTCCTTCAGCATTTCTTGTAGCTCAAGTCTGCTGGTGATGAGTTGTCTTAGCTTCTGTTTATCAGATATATTTATTTTACCCTTATTCTTAAAAGGCATTTTTCTGGATATAGAATTCTGGTTGACAATTTCCTCTTTTCTGTACTTTAAAGATATTTTCCCACTGTCTTTTGGCCTCCATGTTTTCTGCTGTCTGGAGTAATTTGTATTATTTCTTTCTGTTTAATGTGTCATTTAACTCAGGTTGCTTTTGATTTTTCTTTATCTTCGTTTCCTGTTAGTTTGATTGTAATGTGCCTGTGTGATTTTTCTTTGTATTTATTCCTCCTGAGATTTGCTGGGCTTGTAGGTGTAAACTTACATTTATCACCACATTTGGAATAAAACCTGGCCATTATTACTACACATTTTTCTCTTGCCCCATTCTTTCTACCTGCTTCTTCTGAGAATTTAATCACATGATATTACATATTTAATAGTGTCCTGCAGATCTCTATATCTTTGTTCATTCAACTCTCTTTTTGTTCTGATTCCAACATTTTTTGCTCTATTTTCAAGTTAGTTTGACTATTCCTTTTATTGTATTCAATCTGATGTTAATCTCATTTTGAGAAACTTTAGTTTTTTTTAGTTGTAGTATTTCTACTTGATTCTTTTCTTGTAGTTCTATTTCTCAGTTGAAATTTCTTTTATTTATCCGTATGAGAATATTTTCCATTACGCCATTGAGCATAGTTACAAAAGCTGCCTTGAAGTCCTTTTTTGATAATTTTTATATTGGGTTCATCTTGCAAAAGGCCTTTCTCGATTGCTTTTTCTTTTGTATATGAACCACATTTTCCTGTTTCTTCACGTGTCTAGTAATTTTGTGTGTGCCCTGGACATTTTAAATGATACATTTTAAATACTTTCAATGTTGTTGTAATCTTTTGAAGTACATAGACATTTTTTGTCTTAGCAGATCTTTAACTTGATTAACTCAAATTTCAAGCTCTAGGTCCCCTGTGGTTGTTGGCCTAGTTGGACTTCTTGGAGTCTTCCTCACATTAGCATAATTCAAGTTAGTTAGCATAGTTTATTTATAGACTTGAGGCCCCTCTTCTCTGCCTCTTTCCTTTCTGAGACTTTTTTTTTTCCTCATTGTTTAGCTTCTCTGGACAAATTCTGTCCCATGGATCTTCGAGCCAGTGAAACTATGGGTTTCAATCCAAGTTTCAGTTGCCCTGCCTGTCATTCATTATCTGTCTTCAGGTGGAGAGCTATAAAAATGGGAAACTCACCCATTGTTGCTACTTTTTTCCAGGTATTGATTCCTTTCCAGTTTCTGCCTGCTTTTGGTTCCTCCCCACATCCTTCAGATAGTTGTTTTACATGTTTTGTTTAGCTTACATGAGCTACTCATTACCAGAAACCACCCCCATATACCTTTTACATACATAATTTATCCTTTTCTCTGTTAATGTCTAGAGTTAACACACACACACACACACACACACACACACACACACAATCTTAGCTTGCTTTTGTTGTGACCCTTCCCTATCTCATCATGTTCTCATGCTGGCATGATTTGAGATTTTTCCAAATATGATTAATTTTTATACATTTCATTATGCACAAAAGATATTTGTATTTAACCATACATTAAACAACACCATGTGTTGAATTCCTCATACACTCCTTGCTTTTTTTTTTTTTTTTTTTGAGATGGGGTCTTGCTCTAT